>CP025657.1:19159214-19172036 GCA_003576665.1 Ipomoea trifida | reverse complement strand
TTATAAAGAGCAACTTGCATACACTATGAGCAAAATTCAATGACGTCTCATGTCATTTTCCCTTTTTACAAGGTCATTTGCTAATCATTTTCATACCCAATAATATATTATTAAACAATTAAGCATACTAGTAAGTAGTAGGAAACATAAATCACACATCTTGCTTGTAATCACTTTAGTAGAAAAACCTTTCCATCATAATGAAATCCTCATCATTTTTCACTTTTCAAAAAGAGGGATCACCCACACCTTTGGGTACTTAAATACTTGTCACATTTCTCTTTCCCGTAGTTACGGAGTAACTACATTCATATTTCAAAATTCCACTTAGTTCTAGATAGAAAGTGTGAGGCCTTTGGAGTTCTTTCTCCACTTTTGACCACTTGGATCGTTGAACTCGGGTTCAGTGGTCATCGCCCGGTCTAGTACTGATCCCCTGGACTTATAGGAGCATTGGAATGATTCCTAGCTAGCCTCACTAGGTTCATAAGAACGACACCTACCCGAACATAGAGTGACTATACTTAAGTGTGCACACCCCTGTAGGAGTCCTTTTCCTTCCGGGTGATATAGTACTCGGCGAATAGACTTCGCCCACAGTATGATTGATCATACACATAATTACCATGCGGAATAGGCACTTTAAGCTCATCTTTATTCCGTGGTAACAAGATCCTTCACCACTTTTACTAGAATTAAGGTTTGAAAACATTTTCTTTTCTTTCCTGGAATCAAATAGCATTTTCAAAATAATTTAATTCTTCCAATATGGTTGTAACATCCCAAAATTTCGTCACTAATTTTGTTACAAAGATATTTTGTAAAAACTGTTAATAACCGATTCTGTCCAGAAATTTTCAGCATGGCGCAGTCCGAAAGATTAAGCCGGTAACTATAGTTCCCGAACTCTTTTTCACTTGAAATTTTTATGGTAGAACCCTAACTCATAGTACTTGATGTCCATAAAAAGTTTGGGTCATTTTGGTTCACGAATTAACACAGAAAATTCCATTTTTGCCCTTGGCAGTGTGCTGTCCAGCATCTTTCCTCTCTGGACCAGTTTTGGAAAAAATTCCGGAAACCATACTTATACTACTCCGATCATTATGAAATTTTATATGTAGGTTCTACACTTATAGATCTACATGTCCAAAAACTTTAGGATCAAAATACCTTACCGACTTTTCCCAGAAATTCTCGGAAGTCACTGCCAGAGACTAGCTAAATTTCTTGTCAATATTTTCACAAGTATAAGCCTATATGGGCATAAATATAATATGTACATGCATTTTCAGCTATTATCATGTGTAAAAACATATTCATAAAACTCCTAATCTCATCATTTACTATCAATTATCTAGTTTCAAACAACCTCAACCAAATAAAGGGATTCCTTACCTCTTTTGGAAGATCCTAAAAAAACGGTAGAAATTGTTGTTTTCCTTCCTTTGAGTCCAAGATCCTAAAAAATATCACCATAACAACAACATTTCCATGCACCTTTAGTTTACACTTAAATTCTAAGAAGGTTTCAACCAAACAAAGTCTAAAATCTTACCTACACTTAGACACTTGAGTTTGAAAAATGCTTGGGAGCTCTTTGATCACAATGGAAGACTAAACAATTTTATTTTTTCTTCTTCTTCCTTGGGTGATCTACGAAAATGGGATGGAGTAGGATGAGAGAGATGATGATGTGAGCTCTAGCTTGAAGACTAAGAAATCAAGTGCAATTACACCATACCTCATTAATGCTAGCATTAAATGATCAATCTTAGGCTAGATTTGGTTGCCACATGTCATCACCCTATGGAGTCTCTAGGAAGATCACAATTTATTTGGCCAGTTTATGGTTAAATCAGATGAAAGCTCGGAGGATTATAACTTAATTCGGGAAAATCCTAACACCAAAATTATCCTAAAAATAATCACGTCGCTAATCACCAAAATTGGGAATTTTTCGGTATCTCGCGAAATATAGGTACGAGGTTCGTAACAATTTTACCCCCTTACAGTCTGTTTAAAATTTTCTTGAACTAACTAGAAGTTCAGGCTTAATCATATGATACTTAATAATCCAATTTTTTTAGGAAAATTCGAACTGAATCTACATCCTTAAAAATGTTACGGTTCGTGACCAGTACGTAGTTCGCAGCTTATCGATAACTAATCTTATACTAAAAAAAATTCTTTCGAACACCGAGAAGCCTTCTCTTAAATGTCATAGCTTAAAAAATTTATATCTATATTCTAGAACCTTAACTATGTCGGAAAAACCGAGGGGTTACAATTCATACTGCAGAGCGAAGTCTATTCGCTGAGTGAAGTGTGAGATGTTTTGTATGATTTATTCATACTGCAGAGCGAAGTCTATTCACTGAGTGAAGTGTGAGATATTTTGTATGATTTATTCATACTGCAGAGCGAAGTCTATTCGCTGAGTAAAGTGTGAGATGTCTTGTATGATTTATTCATACTGCAGAGCGAAGTCTATTCGCTGAGAGAAGTGTGAGATGTCTTGTATGATTTATTTATACTTCAGAGTGAAGTCTATTCGTTGAGTGAAGTGTTAGATGTCTTGTATGATTTATTCATACTGCAGAGCGAAGTCTATTCGCTGAGTGAATAGTGAGATGTTTTGTATGATTTATTTATACTGCAGAGCGAACACTACTACAAAATTGACCATATAAGTATAGCTTTACACTACCCTTATTAAAAGAGGTGTAGTGTATTCCTCAAAATTAAAAAAAGATACCACTTTTCGCAGCACCCATCGAAGCCAGGTGCCACGAAAAGTAAATTATTAAAATAATAAGTAACTTTTCACAGCACCCGTAGAAAGCGGGTGCCGCGAAAAGTTAATTATTATTTTAATAATTCACTTTCCGCGCCACCAGTAAATACAGGTGCCGCAAAAAATAATTATTAAAATAATAATTTCTTTCGCGGCACCTGCTCATACTTGTGCCGCGGAAAGTTGGTCCATCTTCTACATTACTTACGCTAAATTTTTCAGATCAGACAAAAATTTCTCCTCCCTCCTTCGCGAAAAATCAGTCTGCCATTTCCATTCGCCGCTGCATCACGTTTCAAATCTTTAATTCATTCCCAGACAAAAACTCCTTCATCTCCATTTCAGATCTGAGACCATCGCGAAAAATCACCATTTCCATGTTCATCTCTATGTCGCATTTCAGCCGCCGCCGCCGCTCCTCTTCTTCTCCTCCATCGCCGTTGCCTCCTCCGCTAAAGAATCTACTCGCCGACGGCGTACTTTCCTCGTCGATGCCGCCCTCTTCGCCGACGACGCAAAAGCAGCCTCCACCTCCGATACGTATTTCATTTTTATTTATTTTGTATTTTTATTATTTCTTTTTGATTACAGATCTGATTTCATAATTTCCTCTTTCTTTTATATTTTTTTTCTTTTTGATTCCACTTTCCAGATCTGTTTTTTTTTTTTTTTCGTCAGATCTCGTTTCAGCTTCAGCTCCAAAGCCTCCAAGAGGTCAAGGTCGATCATGAAATTGTCAGTAAGGTTGCTGCTGAAAACCTTCAGTTTAAGGTATGTTCTGAGTTTCTCAAATATGGTTTGCCATTGATATTCTGGCTTGCTAAGCTCCACTATATAGTTGTACAAATTTGAAAATTTATCTAGAAGGCATATAAATCTATGTTGCTTCCATGTTTTTTGTTTTGTTCTCTGTCTCGTCCTCTCTTTCTGGCTTCTATGCATGGTCTAGATTGGCTTGTTCATTCCTTTGACTATATCAATAATATGTTGGGTTTGATGTACTGATTCTATTGAAGGACTTAGTTAGCTCGCTGTTGCGAATATTTAACAATCTGTTTTGTTGGTTTTGAAATTCTTTTGTGGAATGATTTTTTTAACAGTTTTGCTTCTTTCAAATAACATTTTAACAATATACAAATTGACCATCTTGATTGTTTTCATTGCTTCTAGATTGCAAATGGCTTCATCTTGGAGAAGATATCATCTCCATTGGGCGTTCTATTCCAAAGGTAGACTAATTCAGATCGCTTTGGCATGAGAAGTTTGCTATTAGTATCTCTTATAACATTTAAAAAAAGATAATTTATTGACAGACACTTTTTTTTTTGTGTCATCTTTACACTAGAGGTTGGATTCTATGCAAACCATAGTTCCTGCCTTGCTGGCAGTGTTATTATTTTAGTTATTTTCTGGTGATATATGCTATCAATTGTTCTGTTTCATGATCTTATTTATACTTGCATTCTGTATGCAATCATTTTATTTGCTTCATGCGGTGTTGATCACATTCTAACTGTTAGTTTTTGGCAACCTGGGATTGAACATGTGTATATATGTATGCATGTGTATTATTTTCTAAGTAATTAGAACCCAAACATGTCAACTATTTTAACTTTGCCTTTCTTTTTTGGTTGCTGGATGTATTGGGCAGGGCTTTGGCTTCATGCAATGTGTTGCTCTCTATTGGTGAGCTTGGCATCCCTTGTTTGCCTGATCATATTGCCTCTAATATTTTGTAAGTGGTTTATATGCCTTTTGGGTTTGTGTGTTTTGTTCTGGAGCCCATTAGCTGGGTCCATTATCTACTTTTAATTGCTATTTTGGGTTCTGCTTTGTCTCTGACTTTTAGGTACAAATCTATGTAGTTGATAGAGAGTTACATTCCTAGTTTTCACACATTTAGGTAATCAATTTTACAAAAGTTCATGCAAATTCTGTAATCAAGGCTACTGCGAGGAGAATGAGATGACATGTTTGTGGCAATGACACTGGTAGATGTGAATGATATTGAAAGCTGGTTTTTATAGTCTGCTCTTTTCATTGCTTTAAGACTTGTGCTGCTGCTGCATTCTGTGCCTTTACTATGCTAAAGGTTTGATTTGATTACAATGAGAATAGTTAACAATTAAGTACTGTTCATGTTCAACACTTGGGAATGTGTTGTTTAATATGTTATTGATTAAATGTTAAATGTTAATTACTGCATGCGGCTGCTGCTATTGATGGCTTAAATGTTAAATGTTAATTAATGATAGGAGGTGGGTGATCAAGATGATTGCCGGAAAGTGTTCAAATCTCCATAAATGGGCAAGAAGTCTGTTGCAGCCTAATGACAAAGCAAGTAATATTCTGGTAATTGAAATTACAATAGAGATCATGTGGAGTTTACTTTTTCATATATTTTAAGCTGCTCATTTTTCTGCCATAGTAAGAAGGTAACAGTTTCTTTTATTTTTCTATATTCTATAGAAATTGAAGGCAACTTTTTGGCTATGCATTTATGTGATTTGAATATGTCCATTTGTTTTATTTTTAATTTTACTCTTTGATGCTCATCTTACAAATTGTTAAGCAGTGTGTCTATCCTACATTGTGTAAATATGCAAAAACACTTTAGGGATTTTACTTGTATATAGAAATACATGTCTGCATTAAATTAAAAGCTACCATGGTCTGCTGATAATGATGTATGCTGATGTTACTGCTAGTGTTTTTAGCTACCATGTACTCCTATTTGTTATGTATTGACCAGTTTCATCTAAGCTAAATGCATTTCTTGTTGCAGGTACTAGCAGGATGCATTAGACCACCTGATAAGTTGGTTTCATTTGTTCGTAACTTGCATCATATCTTGGGTGGTACTCTGGATCATGTGAGTGTTCTTAATTCATGTTCTGAAGTTTGAATTTTCTATATTTTCTTGAGACTATTTAGCTAAAATATAATTTTAAGTGGGTGAAGTATAAAAGGTGAACATGTTCCATATTCTGCACCGTGTTAACAGTAGTTTCAATGCCGGAGATGATTGGAAGTGCATGCATTTTCATTGATTTGCATAGATCAATGACAAAGGTTCAAGCGGTTAGTCAACCTTGAACTTCTCTAGTTACAAGGTGAAGGCACATAGTTTACTTTTCTCTTTATGTTCTATTGGTAAAAGTACTTTATGCTCTATCCTAGTTGTTATTAACTGCTGCTATTTTGTCAAAAATTTCAGGACATTCAATCCCCATGCCACCAAAGTATACGCCTTCCACGACAAGTTAGAGATCCGACCACTTTCAATCCCCATGCCACCAAAGTATATGCCTTCCACGACAAGTTAGAGATCCGGCCCCATGATTATGATTATGGCCTGTGGGTGCGTTTGTGGGCTTCGGCCTACTGCTGCGGTTGTGGCTATGGCTGTTGTGGGTTCTGGCCTATGGTTGCGACTGTGGGCTGCGGCCAAATGTTGAATTTCAGTTACAAACTGTGGAAGAATAAATTATAAGGTTCTGTTTTCTGTTTCTTCTTTGATTTTTATAGATGTGCATGATTACTCTGTTAGCTCAAAGCAAAGAAGGATGTTATATCTCTTGACCTGCTGATGTGAATTTTTTTTAGAACTCTTGCATACTACTTATTTTTGTGATCTAAGATTCTAAGGAATAGCTAAAATTATTTAAAACTGATGGCTTATAAGAATGAGAACATGTACTTTTTAATCTTAATAAAAGAAATAATTTACTGAGCATTTTACTAAGTTTGTAGTTGTACACTTGTACAGTAGTTTATATTTGCTTTATTTTTGAAGTAATAATTTGTAGCAAAGCCTATATTATTAGTTTATCTCATTTATGTTGGATTTTTTTATATGTTATTTGTATTAATTTGTGTTGGACTAGTGGATTTTTGGTTTTGTACTTGTGTTGTCTTGAAAGTACTCAGGTGGAACTTCAAGACAAATGTGGAGAAGACAATGAGTTCTCCCAGTAAAGGGATTATTTCACTGGTTTGTAGTTTTCTACTGTAGTTTTCTACTTCTCTCTTTCTGATATGTTCTCACTGAGTTAAGATTAATTGTTTGGTTATTCTCCTCTTATTTTTCTTGGCAATGTATTTTCTATATCATCCTTTTTAAAAGTACAGGTATTGTCATTTTGCCTTGTTCTCCCAGATTGCAGCATATACTTGCATTATGCTTCTGTACTAGTGGTAGTATTTGGTTGTAATTTCATTCTTTTCTTTTGTAGCTTTTAATTATTTTTAATTTGGAACTGTAAATATGTAATTTCATTGATTGTTTATTAAGCTTTGAAGTATTGTAATTTCAATTCATAATGTTTGTGTGAGAATTGCAGGTTGAGTATTATTGTTTTGGTTTTTAATTAAAAAATATTTTATGTTACTTATCAGGTTAGCATATGCTGTATTTGCCAGATTTGATCTTAGAAACTTCTGTTGTTTTGTTTTATCAGTAAATAATTGGCGTGAAATATTTTCTATTTAGAAACTTCAGGTATACTGCTCTTAGTAGTATATATATATATATATATATATATATATATATATATATATATTATATAAAATAAATATATGTTTATATAATCAAATATACATGTGTGTATATTTATATATTTATTTTTAATATTAAACATCAATACATTCATACATATAAATAAATAAAAATACACACAATAAAGACACACAAATAAATAAATAAATAAATAAATATTATTATTATTATTATTATTGTTATTGTTATTGTTATTAGTATTATCTTTATTTTTATTATTATTATTATTATTATTATTATTATTATTATTATTATCTTTATTATTACTATTCTTTATTATTATTAGGGAAAATGACACTTTTTCCCCCTATGTTATGTGCATATAGCACTTTTCACCCCCTATGTTATTAAAGTTGCAATTTTTCCCCTTGAAATGTTAAATTGGCATTTTTACCCTTAAAAATAATTATTTCATTTAGTTTTCTTCTCCAATAAATTATTACTTATATGTATGGATGATCACGATTCGGTTCGAACCTAACCAAACACTGTAGCAATCATACCCCAACCGAAAAAATAAAATTAAATAATTGTTGAACGGTAAACCGGAACTGAACTAGTCATATATAGTGAAAATGATCAAACACTTATTTTGATAAATCGGTACGGTTCAGTTCCAATTTTGATTTTGAACAGCTAATCAAAACTTATTTATTTTTATAATTTTATTTCTTATTTAAAAATAGTATAAATTTAACAATTATTTTATTTTATTTTTTCGGTTATAAATCGTAACCGTAACCATCCATACTATTTAAGTTCAATTGCTACGGTGTTCGATTAGGTTCGTATCGAACCGTAATCTTCCATACATATTAGTAATATAATTGGTTGAAGAATAAAAATAAATGAAATAGTTATTTTTAAGGGCAAAAATGTCAATTTAACATTTCAGGGGAAAAAACTACCACTTTTAAAATAAGTGAGCGGGAAAAACTGTCACTTTAATAACTCAGGGGGGAAAAGTGCTATATGCACATAACTTAGGGGGGAAAAGTGTCATTTTCCCTTATTATTATTATTATTGTTGTTGTTATCTTTGTTGTGAAAATGTACAAATGCTAAATAGGATGATTGTATATGTTTAATAAATAAAATCAGAAAATTAGAGGTATGAAAAACTGAAGTAACAGAGAAATGGAAAAGAAAAATTGAAGAAATGGAAAAATGAAAAACTGAAAATGGTAAAACAGAGAAATGAAGTAAACGATCCCTTATATTTGCGAATGCCTTATCATTTGGGTTTAAAGTAGGAATTTTAGAACAAGTATTGACAATGTTAACTTGGTCCAAACTTCCTTTTTGACCCAACTTCTACTTTCGGCCTAATAGAATGAATATCAGTCATTATACGATGGACCATGGTCCACAATGCATTGTGGACCATGATTTCAAAATGTCAGCGTTTCATTAAGTAAAGAAATGGCTGCTGTTGAGTCTTAACCGAGTTCCGTAAATGAAATTACAGTGTATATAAAATGAAACTGAATATGTTATACACACAAAGTTAACTGTGCGGAACGGAACCGTTTCTGCCGTTTCTTTTCATTAATCAAAACGATGTCATTTTGATGCATGAACCATCATGCATTGTGAACTGCGATCCACAGTAAAATTTGGGAATGAATATAATATTTTCCCTTCCGCATCACTGACTCAGCAATTTCATTAGTAGCTGCTGCCTCCAAAACATCATTTACAATTCTCATCGTGCTGAGCTTGCTTGTGTTACTTCAGTTGTTTCCCACGGCAATTTAAATTGGGCTGAGACTTAATTCCCTGGGCTGGGCTATTAATTCGGTCCAGTCCAGAATTAAAATGTCCCATATTCATACACACTATACGAAATTTTAGCATTACCTCCAACCTCCTCTACTTGGGTTGGGCTGCTTCAACTCCGGCAATTTATATCGTGGACCAGGGTGCACAATACCAAAACAACACCGTTTTGGTCATTTTAGTTAATGGTTTGTTTTTTATAGAAATCAAGTTTCTCGCTTTTGGTCGGATTGTGTATTTGTATTAATATTCTATGTATTCTTTAGGGGCCGTTTGGTTCGGGTAATCTCAGATTACCTAGGTAATCTGAGTCTGGTAATGTTATATTACCTTGTTTGTTTCAAGTTATGAGATTACCTGGTAATGTTATATTACCTCAAAGCTGACGTGGCGGTAATGTTTCAAGGTAATGTGATTATCCCCGTTTTTTTAGGTAATCTAAGATTACCTTGGTTATTCCAATTTTGCCCTTGTTAACTAATCCTTATATAATAATAATAATAATAATAATAATAATAATAATAATAATAATACTAACACAATAACATATATAAAATAAATATATGTTTATATAATCAAATATACATGTGTGTATATTTATATATTTATTTTTAATATTAAACATCAATACATTCATACATATAAATAAATAAAAATACACACAATAAAGACACACAAATAAATAAATAAATAAATAAATATATATATATATATATATATATATATATATATATATATAAGGACATTATAGTAAATTGTCCCATATAACCTAAAATATAACCCTTAACCAAACACAATAATATTAAATTCCACAATCCAAACCAAACACATCAGGTAATCTTACATTCCCAAAATCTCACATTACCTTCCTGGAGGTAATCCTATTACCTGGGGTAATCCAAGATTCCGTGAACCAAACGCCCCCCCAAGGTAATCTTACATAACCAAAGAAAGGTAAGGGAATCACATTCCCTTTAAAATCCTATGTGGAGGGTAAGTTGCATTACTTAGGGAATGTTATATTCCCTTATGAAAATGAACCAAACATAGGAATGTTAGCTTTGGAATGTCACATACCATTGGTTATGTTGTATAACTTGAACCAAACGCCCCCTAAGGGTTTCATTTCCGTTCCTCCTTTCTTCCTCAACTATTAATAATCATTCCATTCAATCATACTACCAAACATGCAAAACATTTTCACCAAAACCCATTACTCTTACCAAGTATTTGATACCCATACCGATTCCGATTCCCATGTGCGAACCAAACACACCCTTAACTTTATTTATAGTATTGAAGTATTATTGATTGATTGATACGTGAATATAGAACCAATATTACCAATTAATAGATATTAGTTAATTTTTCATTTTACATTTTCTTATCAAATAAACTTTATCAAATATTTGAACAATAAAATATTTAATTAATTGACTACAAAATTTTGGGTGGGAAAATAAAATAGGAGGATTTTACTTTTATCTATATATAATAGATAATAGATTATAGATTACGCAAACTTTAATAGTATAGGAGTGTTTTGTGTGGTAAGTTAAAATGGAGGATTTTTTTTTTATCAATAGTATAGATTACGTTGCAGGGAATAATATGTATTGTATTATTAAGATTAGTAATTTAAATTAAGAATTGAAAAGTAAAAAAGAATATATTTTATTATGAATTTTATTACCACATTTTAATATATAATTGTAGTACGAATAGTAATTGTATTGCCATATTTTACAATATGTCGCACACCTTAATTGTATAGGAGTATTTTGGACGGGAAGTAAAAATCGAGAATTTTGTTTTTATTAATAGTATAGATTACATTGCATGGAAATATATGTACTATATTATTATGATTAGTAATTTCAATCTAGAATTGTATTACGAATAGGAAAGTAACAAATAATATATTTTATTAGGAATTGTATTAACACATTTTAATAGACAATTGTAGTACGAATATGAATTGTATTTGTTGAGATTTTGTTGTGCCCGTCGGCCTTTAGCTCCTAACCGTGAACATTGCATGTTGCAGGGAAATAGTAAAGGAATAGAGAGAACAAAGAATAGGGAGAAAGTGTTTTTATTCCATCATCCATGTACAAGTTACAAAGGACATATATATATATAACAATAGTAATAATAACAATCATAATGGTGACCGTTACAACAGTTACAAAATAATGGCCACTAAATACATTTCTTTATAACACTCCCCCTTGGACATTATTTATCCACGATCTTACTTCGTTAAACATTTGCTAGGAAAACCCTGTGGGAAAAACCTAGACAATAAAAGAGTATACGGTATATGAATGGTATATTCAAATACTTTCATGCCTCGTTAAAAACTTCACTAGGAAAACCACATGGGAAAAACCTAGTTGAAGAAAAGAGTACATGATATTTATAAACTCATGTATAGTCCTGGTTGCCTCATTAAAACCTTACACTAAGAAAACCCAGTGGGAAAAAACTTAGTTAAGGGAAAATAGTACAACCATAACTTGTTGCGTTTAATCTTCAGGATTTGCAAGAGTTGGTGGTCTTCTGGACCAATAATCTCTGTGTATGTTGTTGCTCCCCCTGAAGACAACAGTCTTCCTGATTGCCTCGTTAAAAAAAAAACTTACACTAAGAAAACCCGGTGGGAAAAACATAGTTAAGGGAAAAAGAGTACAATCATAAGCTAGGGAAAAAGAGTGCAATCATAAGCCTTCAGGGCATAATCTTCAGGATTTTGGGGTTCGTCTATTTAAGTATTTATTTTCAACTTTCTCCCCGTTTATTATATTATACTCATGCCTCATTAAAAACCACACTAGAAAAACCCAATGGGAAAAATCTAGTGAAGAAAAGAGTACATGGTATATAGATTGCAAAAGAGTACAATTGTTGGTCCTTTTTAGGACCCACCCAATCTTCAAGATTGATTTAAGTAAATGTAGTCCAACATCTCCCCCTGAGGATAACAATCTTCGATTTCTACATTGCTTAAAGTAGAATAATTGTTTCAAAAAAGAGCGTAGAGGAGATGATATGGCAATCTTCAGGATTGTCACAATAAGTTAACAATGATTCTCGTGACTTTTCTGGGCTTATGTGAGTTGAATATAGCCAACATTCCTTAACCATACCCACTTTAAACCATGCTTTTATTATTCTCCCGTAAGGTAGTGAAGGTAGAACATGCATAACCAAGTGATCTATGAGAAACACACATTGGTTTATCACATATCTTTACTAGAGGATATTTGGAGCACTAGGAGTTATAGGTGATTTCATTGTAAGGGCAATGTCAGTCCTAATACAATCACAGAACTTCTGGTTCTTTCGTAGTGTTCCGATAATAATGAAGTAATGGACTTCAAGTCCCTGAATTAATGTCCTTAGCATCATTTTTGAGTCTAAACGGTTTTCTTTTCTTCTTCAGGAGATATAACCGTTAGTGTGATAAGTCAATCAGACTTATCCATATGAAATGTGTTAAAGACATTTTAGAATAGGCTAACTGGTGTATAAATTCGTTTCAAGGAAAAACTCGATCCGCATGTAACCCCTCGGTTTTTACGACAAAGCTAAGATTCGAAAATAGCGATATAAATTTTTTTTTAAGCTATGACATTTAAGAGAAAACTATTCGGTGCTTGAAATAATTTTTCTCGTAAGGATTAAT
>CP025657.1:19138423-19150030 GCA_003576665.1 Ipomoea trifida | reverse complement strand
CGTTTCGGCGGAGAATTCTCGAGACCGTCGAGGACCGTCCGGAGATCCGCCAACGCATCAGAGAACAGTTCCCGGCAGACGTGGAGAGCACGATTCTCCATTGTTCCCAGGCCGGGAACCGCCCGCCGGATACGGCTGCAGTTATCGGAGGCCGTTATAATCTCCGACACGGTGACGTTCACGGTGGCGGAGATGATTTCGGGGAGAGATTTGGCGTGAAGATTAGGGATTTTCACTAAAGTTGACACGCAGAGATCCTTGTAGAGGCTGCGTTCACAAGCTGAGTTGGCAACCTGGAGAACATGATGAATGTTGTCTGAGGTTGTCGCGTTCATAATCATGGCTAAGGATTGATACGCTGTTTGAGACAAGAGCGCCGCTAGGAACACGACAGGGACCCACATTATGGGATTCCGTCCGAGGTTATGCATTTCGGAATCTGAGGTACTATGATAGGTAAACTGAAGATACCGGGCGGGGAATATAAGTAGGCTGTGTGATAAGCAAGTGGCAGTTACGTAGCAATAGGATGAATCCCTTCTTCAACTTGCATGGAGCGGTTAGGAATGAGCATGAACCATATACGTTAAATTGCATTTATTATAAACTGGACGTCTAGCTATTTGGTTGGAGTTATCATATCAGCTACGCAGACTAACGGCGTCCGACACAACTCTTAAGGTTGTTAATTAACGTGACACTACTCAAAAATCCTCACGCCTTCAATAACATTGTAATTGAAATTAAAATTCTAACTAACTACTCCGTATTTCCTTTTTTCCGTGGTCTACTATATTGGTCTCAGGGAGTTGGACCTATTAGGTGTAAACCTTATGGCCCATATAGTGAATTAGGTCCATAAGCTGAATTTCAATTGGGCCTTCAACACTCTTTCGCTAAATTTGCTTGTATATATAACTCATATATTTTAGTTATTGAACCGTACTATGAGGTAATCTGGTAAAGATGATTAAGAATATAAATTTATTATTACTTCAAAAATAATATGAAGCATATCTGTTATCTGAGAATGAACATGGAATAAATGATGTGTGATGAAATTAATAATCAAGTAAGTGTTATTAAGAATCAAACTTACAATTTTTTTTAATATGCATGATTCATTCAGTTGGACCACTTCTGATCTTGGGACGTAGTTGGTTAATATTTGTGTCAAAAAATTCGGTGTGATGTGAGGTGATGTCCCTTTCAAGTACGTGAAACACATTTCACTATCATTATATTTGCTGTAAAATCATTCCACAAAGAATAGCCACCGATACATTATGGAAAAATACACATTCCAATCCCAAACCCCTTTTTACGTGGTTCCACTTCATGCAAATTATTATTATAATATAAAAACATAACAAGGTTAAATCCAAATTATATCTTTGATTTTTGTCTATTTTTTCTTGGGGAGAAAATGTCGATTATTAGACTAAGACCAGTAGCCCAGTTAATTAAACTTGCCTTTTGGTTTCGCTTTTTGACTCATCATTGCATAATTTTGACGAGTAGTTTTCTTTAATTAGTTTCAACAAAAATTTAGACAAATACATCAGTTTTTTTCGAAGGAATATAAAAGCAAAAATTACAAGAGTTTGGATACAACCATACCTACAACATCAGAGCATACACACACACAAAAGTTAGACCTAAGCCCTTTAATTTAATTGTCCATTAAAGATTTGTAAATTAAAACTAAAACCTTAATTAATTATCAAGGTAACTTTCAAACTAACTCTACCCGAGTTGCCCCCATTTAATTATTCTTGAACTCTATCTTATGAGTTACATGCATTTAATTATTCTTAAAAACCACATTACAAAAATATTAATTGGGAATCACTTATATCGTCGCTTAATAAAAAATGAATAGATAGAATATATATATATTATAATGATTATTAAATATATGATCATGTTACTTAAGTAGTATTTAGAATATGCATGTTAGCATATGTATAGAGAGAACATTTAATTGAAGTTTAAACACTTGAAAATGTCAAAATAATTGAAGTTATATACTTATGTTGTAGCATATATGCATAAAATAAAATAAAAATTGAGCATAAATGTTACTTGGTATAATAAAAGTATGGGTATGTAGTAGCCTGAAACATCTCCAACTTGCCATTAATTTGACTGATTCTTTGTTATAAAAATACGAGTTACACATGAACGTAACTGAGTACGATGTCAGGAAAACTAAACAATATATTCATACAATGCCTAGTTGTAATTGACTTTGATTGTCAGGCACCCCTTTCTTGCAGGGTGCTCGCTTACCCACGGATATATACAACAACAAGAAATAAAAGGATTAAGTATTATTACACACACATATATATAACTATAACGCGTAATAAGAAAATTCGGCGTGATATAGACATAATCGAGAGGGTGTTGACATGAATTAAAGTTATGATTTTGTGGTGCGAGAATCATGTTTCACCCGCTCGATCTAATCCAATTTGTTGAACGGATAAAAATATGTGAGACGGTGTGTGGGACTCTATAATTTCTTGGGGTGCTATGCAAATTGTAGAAAGCCAACAAAGTTCAATTAAAGTTACACGCAGAAGACTTGGACGTACGACTTTGCTTCTCATTTTCCAAATCAACCGACGGGGACGACCTTAGATTTGAGTCGGAAAAAAGTTACTTGGAAAACTCGATATCGCGTTAAAGACCCGGTGTCCTCGTTCCCAGTCATATCACTGAGAGTTTGTCGGTGTTATATATATATATATATATATATATATATATATATATATATATATATATATATATATATATATATATATATATATATATATATATATAATATATATATATATATATATATATATAGATCGCGTTCAGGTGCGAACTGGCCGCCCAGGAGAGAACTGCGGACGAATCGTGCCACGTGTCCGGAATGTAGTTGCAACTAACGTTATAACTAGGTGCACTTCATGTTATAACTAGGTGCACATAGGTGTACCCAGGTGCATAAATGTTAACAAGGTAAATTACTTGCACCTGCAAGTGAAAATAGGTGCACACGTGCAAGTAAAATGTATTACAAGTGCAAGTAAATTATTACAATGAGCATCAATACTAAGTGCACCTAATGTTATAACTAGGTGCACCTATTGCTATAACTAGGTGCACATAGGTTGCAACCAGGTGCATGAATGTTAACAAAGTAAATTACTTGCACAAGTGCAAGAAAAATGTATTGCAGATGCAAGTATGTAATTGTACAGTGAGCATCAATACTAAGTGCACCTATGTTATAACTAGGTGCAACCTATGTTATACTAGGTGCACCTGTTATATACTAGGTGCACCTAGGTTGCACCCAGGTGCATGAATATTAACAAGGTAAATTACTTGCATTTGTAAGTGAAAGTATTTGCGAAAATAGGTGCATGAATATTAATAAGGTAAATTACTTGCACTTGTAAGTGAAAATATGTGCGAAAATAGGTGCACTTGTAAGTGAAACTAGGTGCACTTAAGTGAAACTAGGTGCACTAAGTGAAACTAGGTGCACCAAAGTTCCAGTTATTTACGAAAATGCCACCGCGTCATTTTTTTAAAAATTGCATCTGATTCGTTGATCTGGACACGTGGACGACTGTGGAGCGTTCTCATTTCCTACCTGGGCGAGAGTTCTCATCGATGGTCGCCAGTCCACCTGATATCGATATATATATATATATATATATATATATATATATATATATATATATATATATATATATATATATTATAATTTTTTTTTTAAATTTTACAAANATAAATTACTTGTGTTCATGTTCGATAAGCATTCGTTGTTGTTGGTTTATTAAGGTAAATAAACAAATTTAAGAGCTCGTTTAATAAACGAAAAAAGACGTTATACGGTTTTTTTCACTTTTAACGTCGGTTTTTCAAACAACCGACGTTATATGCTGTTTCTGTAGTAGTGCAAACACTATAATATCATGAAAAAAGTTTGAACATTTGTATGGTCGTTTGCTAAGAATTGGTGAACACATATATTCGTTAGTGTTTGTTTAACATTGTTCATAATAAGAGACTCATTTAAGTGTAATGTATTTTTTTTTTTAATTTGAAGATATTACTTTAGTTGCCAATGACCTTGTAGTCTAGTGGCACCAAGTCGCTCCCTCATATGGAAGGTTGTGGGTTCGAGCCTCCGTTAAAGTTAACAAACACAATAATGTCATGAAAATAAATTTGAACTACTGCTATAAATAAAATAGGACGGAGAGTATAAGTAATTTGGATATTCATTCATATATATTGTGATAAGGATACATGAAATTGTAAAATTAAAGGAGTTGAGTTTATCACCCATAACTAAACTCATTTATTTAGATAGATAGATATATGTGGGTGGCAGGCAGGCGGGCGGGGCGGGCGTTTAGTTATTGGGACATTTGATAGCAGAATTTGGGCGATTACAAACATTGAGAACAACATCGACAGTAGCGTTAATGCCGACATTGACGATTGGGGAAACAACAGCCTTAACTGCTGCGCAAAGACAAAGATCGGCTTGTACATCGACAAGTCCCTGAATCAAGGGGCAGCATTCCCTTGCGGCGGGACCATTGGGATTGGGAGGAATGTCTACATTAGCTCTCACTGCCTCATTTATTAAATTAGCACATACACTCAATACTTCTGTTGTGTTGCATGTGTTGCTGGGAGGCGGTGGCGGTGGGCTCATCATCGGAATTGAAGTCACAACAGACAAGGATAATGCAAGGCTAAGTATGAGGATGGTGGCTAAGGCTTGGACTTTGGAACCCATACTTAATTGAGAAATTTTATATATTTGTAATTTGCTTTTGGTTTGTGATTCAAGTGTGTGTGTAAATGTGAGTATTTATAGGCGCAAGGAGGGAACAACTCATTCAAAACCACCCTCCCAATTTACACTATTTAAATTTCCATACATATCTTCTCCTTTTAATGCAATTAAAATTTTCACTTCAACATCCCTACCTACCTACCTATTTGCTTGGGATATATCATGTTTCATCAACCAAATACATTATTTCACTAATTAATTACGTGATGACACCTCTATTATCATTCCAAATGAGTTGTCAACCCCGATGGATGGTAAGATGGAGCATTAATTTTTTGGCCGGATCCGAGAAAGATTATATTAAGAAAGTATAGAACAGAAGACATGCGTACAAACAAGTGATTGCTAGTGTACATGAAGGCATACATACATACTAGATCCTATCCTCCAAACAAAATGAAGCTATATTCATATTGTGGATTCAAGCCATTTGGGAGGAGTTGAACCAATTTGAAAGAAATCTCAAGTGTGGGAATTTGTTTCCAAGGCCTAAGCACCAAAATGTCATCCGCACAAAGTGGATTTTTCGGAACAAGATGAACGAGGATGTAGTCATTGTTCGAAATCAGGTTCGTCTTGTTGCGAAAGGCAGTTTTCAATAAGAAAGGGATAAATTGCGTTGAAACTTTTGCCCGATATTTCGGGATGAAATTAGATAGACAAGGGACTACAAGCAAGAGACTCATGTATATTCCACACTTTCACCACGTGCAAATGAGTTATAACTATATGCTCTTTCAAGGCAAAAGGAACGTATCAACCTCAGATGGAGTTCATACGAAATGGATGAAAGATTCTTTAATTTAGACACAAGCCAACTCGTCTAACAGCTAGAAATTTACACTCAAGATAAATTACTGATAAGTACAAAGAATTTTTTTGAATCAATACACTGATAAGGAAACAATCTTTACCATATATGGTTCATGGAAGCCCAATTCAAAGATTTAGCAACCGATTTTTAGGGATTGTGACTACTTTTATACGACTACCACTTGCTAAGTGATAACGGGCAAATTTGAATTTGAAATTTGGGTTCAACTTGCTAAAAGATTTAAGAGAGTTCTTTAAAGCTTTATCAAGTATTCTAAGCTAAAGAGAATCATCTATATTCTTAAGGTCCAACACTTAATAACAACCATTTTTCTCACTTAAAGAAGTTGGAAGATCAAAATTAATCTCTCTCTTGTATTTTGTAACACATAGTGAAATCCTCCCTAGCTAGATTATAAGGAGAAGAGTGGAGTATGAAAGTTTTCCACACTACTATAAAAATTAATCTCTCTCTTGCAATTACTTTATTTTGGCCTTGTTTGGTAAATGGTTGTTAGCTGATTGGGTTGGCTGTTTGGATTAGAAGGTATGATTTGTTGATAACATTAGCAGATTGTAGAAAATTATTTGATAAATTAGTTGTTAGCTGATAGCTGTTTAGTATAATTTCTTTTCTCAAAAAGCTAATTGAAAAGGCTGGTTTGAGTAGCATTTTAAATTTTAGTATTTTGGAGTTACCAAAAACTTATTAACTTACAACTAATAGTGGTCAAATAAGCCAAAATTAGCTGATAGGCTGATTATTTACCAAACAGGTCCTTCATTTCTTATCCAATGAACTAACGACCTCCATACTAAATTTCACATGATCACTCATTCACAAAAAATTAGCTACAAAACCTTTTACTTGACAAGTTCAAAACTTCCGCTGCAAAGAAATTATTTTAATTCCTTAACTCGTTTTAAAAATCGTTTAAGGTCTATTAATATAATTAACCTTCCCTTCCACCTCCTAGACTTTAGCCAGCCCGGGACCAACTAATTAACAATCTTCACATGTTTCTTTAATTCTTCTAGCTTTTATGACAAGTTCTCTTCTCGTACCAAACTTTCACAAATGAGTTCACCCTTCTCTTAAAGATGATCCCTTATTCAAATTGCATTATGTTCAAGTAACCAAACTTGAGCATTATTCAATGTTTGGTTTGCTTTGAACATGCATGGCAAGCTTTCACAAATGAGGTTTATATAGTAATAAATATATTTTTTTAGAATTTCAAACATGTTATTAAATTTTGAAAATATTTTTTAGAATAGTGAAGTAAAAATATTATTTTAAATTCAATAGAAATATTTTAGGAGTTGTGAACCTAAAATATTATTTTAAATTTAAAGGAAATATTTGAGGGGTTGTTTAAAATATTTAAGACAGAATATTTCCTCCAACGTACTTCTTTCCCCCAAAGAGCATCGGTTGAAATTAACTTCATTTGAAACACAATTACTCTAACTATATACTCCGTATTTATTTTAAAGTCCTAAAGCTAGCTTCCGTTTATGCTAAGAGTTAATACCCGATTTGGTCCCTTGACTATTAGGAATTAAATCGGTTTTAGTTATAAATAGATAGTAATTTTTTAATAAAGTAGTGAAAATCAATTGTAAATCTATAATGTGAAATAAAAATTACCTAATTTCATTTATTAGCTCATTTTCTTTGTCAATATATAAATCAATAATTCAAGGCATTTATTCAACTTTTATTTGATTAATTAATAAGTGATTTTATTTTTTTTTTTTAAAAAAATTAGTGATTATTGTGTATATTTGCTTTGTATTTATACTTTTAGGATGTGAATTTACTAGTAGGATTTCACCATTTTGGTCTCGACTTTCAAACTTGCTTAATTTCATCCCCAACTATGCAATTGTTAACCAAAATAGTCTTAATCATGACTATTTTGGTTTGAACAAAGGACTATTTTTAGGTAAAAATAGCATAGTTGGGTATGAAATTGAGAAAGTTTGGAAGTCGATAACCAAAGTGGTGAAATCCTAATAGTCGAAGAACCAAATAGGGTATTAACTCATTATGCTAAGTACTGTACAATATAAAAAAGAAATTATTTTTTTAACACGCATGATTCTTTACAATATAGTATTTGTTCAATACTTTCTCAATCGTTTTAATATTTTCCCAAAAAATCAATGCCCCACCATCAAGATTAGATCTTGTGACCACACATTTCGAAATGGTAACAGAGGTGTCATCACACACAAGTACAATTATTATACAAAAGTGAGAGTAAGCAAAGATTTGTAAGACTTAAGGACTCAAATGGCCCTATATATGGTGAGGGTAATATAAGAATTCTTATTGCATTTTTTTTTTATCCAAAGATGAAGCCTGAAAAAAAATATTTTATAATACCAAGTAATTCAATTTCCTCAAATTTTGCAAAATTTATTTTGTAGGAAATAAATTCTTCTATCTACAAAACAAGGTAAAATGTGTTTTTTTTTTTCTTAAATTGGGATGTACTTATACCTACAAATCTACAATTGAAAAAAAAACTTTAGCTTAATTACTAGTTGCTATATTAAAATTACAATCATTTTGCACATAATTTATCAATTACAATATTAAATTTTACGTAAACTGAATAATCACTTAATTAAATCATTTTTAAGGAATTAAATCGGTTTAAGGCCAAGGACCTTGTAGTCCAGTGGCATCAAACCCTTCCCTTTATATGGGAGGTGGTGGGTTCGACCCTCAGTGGAGGCCAATAGGTTGAGAAAGTAGTTATGAACAGATACTGCATAGATACTGCATTGTAATAGAGTTAATAGTATTCAAAAACAAAAATCGGTTTAAGTTATAATAAATAGATAGTCATTTTTAATAAACTAGTGAAAATCAAATGTAAATCTATAATGTTTAATAAAAATTCCTAATTTCATTTATTAGCTCATTTTCTTTGTCAATATATCAATAATTCAAGGCATCAATTATTCAAATTTTATTTGATTAATTAATTAGTGATTTTATATATTTTTTTTAAAAAAAACTAGTGATTATTGTGTATATTTGCTTTTTATTTATACTTTTAGGATGTAAATTTACTAGTTTAATAAAAGATATAATTTTGAAAACTGGAAAAACTTAATATTGATTTGTTAATTCAGTATCTTGGGTTTCATCTTCATCCCTAACATTTTGACAGTAAAATAAATAGCAGTTAATTATCTATAATTATTGTTGACAAACAAAGTAACAACTTTTATTTGATCCATAAAACATTTATATATATATATATATATATATATATATATATATATTTCAAGATTTAAATAAATGTTATTTTTAATCGTGTATATATGATTTCAGGCACAGAGTCTCATTTGAAATTATTGATAATAATACTTAGTATAATCGTGTATGATATATACAATGGTATTGGGTATATATAGTCGGGTACTATTATCGACTGACATTGTAACTTTTATCTATAAATTTGACAATCTCAAGATGATTTTTCTAGTTCTGTCCCTATTTAGAGTGTACGTTGAATTAGATTTAAATACATGCCAAACAGTTTAGTACATTCTTAAAAAGTAGGAGCATGTACAATAATCTCATTAGTCAATTTCCTTTAAGGGATATCTTGATAATACACGCATTGTACATTTGTACTATATATGGCCTCCCAATTCCAAGCCTTATCCATCCTCTTAATTACTTTCCCTCAACATTGCCTTCTCTTACCCTTTCAGTATGGTGTTACCTAGGGAAGGGCTTTTCGTAAACTATTCGTATTCATGTTTAATAGCATTTGTACATTGTTGTTCGTTTATTAAGGTAAACAAATACAAATGGACAAATTTTAGAGCTTGTTTAATAAGTGAAAAAAGTTTGAATATTTGTATGCTAGTTTGCTAAGAGTTTGTGGACACATTCGTTAGTGTTCGTTTAATAATGTTCATGAACATGCTCGTTTAATATTCATTTAATAATATTCACAAACATGCTCGGTTCGCGTTCATTTAAGATGGTTCATAACAAATTCATTTAAGTGTAATTTATTTTATTTTTTATTTTTAAATTTTAAGATACTATTTTATGTTCGCAAACGTTAACAAACACTAATGAACGCTTAACAAACTTCGTCCCACTTTATAAAATTGTTGGGGAAGCGTACATATATATAAATATAAAAATACTAGGGTGTATATCTAAATATTTTTTCTTATATCTTAGATATGCATAAATATTAATTATCTATTAGTGTATATAAAATGAAACTTAATAATAGCTTCACATAGTTGAGTGTATAATGTCGAAAGAAAACTGTAGTTATATCGAAATGAAACTGTAGTTGTGTTGAAATGAAACTTCAGTGCATATAAAATGAAACTAAATAACAGTTTCATATATTTGAGTGTATATTGTCCAATGAATTGAAACTGTAGTTATATCGAAATCATATTGTAGTTATGTAATGAAGTATAGTGTATGTAAAATGAAACTGAGTAACAGTTTAACAGTTTCATATATTTGAGTTTATAATGTCGAATAAAACTGTAGTTATATCGAAATGAAACTGCAATTGTGATAAAATGAAATTACATTGTATATAAAATGAAAATGAATATGTTATACAAACAGAGTTACTTTACGGAGAACAGCGCCGACGGGTTTCTTTTTATCAAAAGAAACGACACCGTTTTAATTTAGACTACCATCCATAGTAAAATTTGTGTTATTCTAACTCATAAAAGTCATCAACATCGTTTTGGTCGTGGTCCACAAAACTGTGTGGCCCACGGTCCACACAATAATTTGCCACTGCTCCCACCATTCCATAAATTTGTACTGTTGAAATATTTGGCATGTATTTAAATTTAGATTAAGGACATATAACTCAAAATAAAACCTTTGTCCACTCTATTATTTTAAAGTAGTTGGCAAGGCTATAATTAGATTTATGCGCCTTAAACACACAAACAAAGCACTTTAAAAACACAAACCATGCACCTAAAGTTTTAAAATAGCGCACCTTAAGTTTCAACACTAACGCACCTTAAACATACAAATCACGCACTTTAAGAAGGAAAACAACGCACCTTATAAAGGAAAAACCACGCATCTAAAGCTTTAGGTTTACGTACCTTACATTTCAACACTGATGCACTTTAAACACACAAACCACGCACCTTAAAAAGGAAAACCACGCAATTTAAGCATCCGCACAACCGCACCAGAGAAGGCCAACGCGCACATGAACCACATATATATATATATATATATATATATATATATATAAGGATTAGTTCTAGTGCGAAGATACTCCTAGGTGAAAACTGGGATTAGATATGAGTTGTTGATCAAATCAATAAAAATTATAAAAAAAAAAATGCACGTCCTCAACTGCATCCATCTTCTTCATGTTTACTGCAAAGATAACAACTCCACTATTTGTTATTATATTGATATCATATTATTTTTCTTTTGAATTAGATAATTGAAAACAACAAAACCTAGATTAGATCATTTTGAACTCGGGAACCAAAACTGAAAAAACACATGTACTGTTGAGTGAAAAAAAACTGTAAAGATGGAGCACCTTAAGGAATAAATTAAAGCAACTTAAGAAGGAAAGTCACACACCTAAAGCTTTAGATCGGCGCATCTTAAGAATGAAAGCCACCCACATAAAGCTTTAGGCCGACACACTACTACGTTACCTTAAGTTTCAACAACTGATGTACCTTAAGAACACAAACCACGCACCTTAAGAAGGAAACCCATGCACCTTAAGAAGAAAAATCATGCATCTAAAACTTTAGACCGACATACTTAAGTTTCAACAACTGACGCACCTTAATCACAAAGCACAATAACCACACAACTTAAGAAGGAAAGCCAATCATATGTGTGTGTGTGGGGGGGGGGGGGG
>CP025657.1:19107198-19130756 GCA_003576665.1 Ipomoea trifida | reverse complement strand
AGTTTATGCGAAATTCCGGCATTGCCTCATTAGTTGGCTTTATGGAACTTGTTTCAATACTCCTCCAAAATGTAGTCTAATTGCTTGCATGCTTAGAAATGATTTAGGCCATTTTTGTTCACCTTTAGCCTTTAAACCTACCCATATCATATGTTTTTACCCCTTGTGTCCCCTTTGAGCCTTTTTCTTTGTTTAATAAGTGCTAAGCACTTAACCTCTCTTCGTGAATTTTTCTTCTTTAACCCTCATCGTCAAACCCTTAGGCATTAGCCAAATATGTTCCCTTCCACCCTAGAGAGAATTTAGCATTTATCTTTATATTCTTAGAAGAGATCTTTATGGAGCTTTAGTTAGAAAGCAACATGTACTTTGAAATGTCTAAGTGTGGGGGTCTAGATCTTTTGTATATATTCGTTTACTACTTGGGTAGTTTGCTAGCATTCGAATAAAGTTTGCTTCTATATTTGAAAAAATTCAAAAAACAAAAAGAAAAAAAAAAGTCAAAAAAAAAGGAAAAAAAAAATCAAAAATCAAAAATCAAAATCCCAAAGTTCCTTCTTTGAAAAGTTGTTGCGTATCTTGAGAAAAATCAAAAAAAAGAAAAGCAATGAGGAATAAAACTTTGAATAGTTTGAAGTTTGTAAATAGCTTTGGAAAGTTTGTATTCGACCCCCACTTCATTAGAGTGTTGCCTTGATTCTTAAAAGTTACATTGGGCTCCTATGGTCATATCTTTCTCATCTCTTCTAGGATTCTATAAGTTAGATATTTGTGACATTCTCTCTCTTTTGTTAATTTTTCCATACCCCTTCTTTGTTAGTCTAAACCCTTAGCCCCGTTACAAGCTAATAAAAGACCTATTTGATCTTTGCATGCAACTTTAGGTCTATACTAGGAGGAGTACGAAAGGCAAACCTTTGGGATCTATTTCTAATGCCAAGTTTTGCATAAACCTAACTGAGTATGTGTGCACACTAGATTTCTCACTATAAATAATTTGGTGCTTGGATATTGGCCTGCAAATGGATCTTGTGTGTTAATCTGAGACGATTCTTGAAGCATGTTGTTGTGTGACAAGTTGGTTTGTGGATGTTTGGTTGTTGCAAGAGAGGTATGCGCGACTTGTGTGTTTGACTTGAAATTTACCCATTTGTTTGCTTGAGGACAAGCAAAGAATTAAGTGTGGGGGAGTTTGATATAATCTCAATTGTGCATATTTTTCTAAGTATTTTGGATCAACTTTTAAGCTTAAATGGATTAAATTGCTATCTTCAATGCATTTTCCTTGCTTTCTCTCTTAGATATGGTTTCACTCTTGATTTGAGCGTTTTATGGTGTTTGTTAGTGTTTTGAAACAATTTTAGATCAAATGCAAAGCAAGGGAACATTTCAAGACATGTTTGGGAGTCAAAACGGAAGAAGAATGCTTACATTGAGGCCTCGTCGCGTCCAGGATCAAATTCGTCACGTTTAGAATTTCTAGTGTGCAACATTGTTGAGATGGGTCTAGGGCTCGACACTGTTAGGACTCCTATTTTAGACTAGTTCTACTTCTACTCAAACTTTGTAGCTAGTATATATTCTCTCTTGTAATCTTGTTCAGATTGAGACATTCAATATACAAAACCTAATCTGGTATCATTCGCTAGGTTTTTTTTTCTGATGGCCGCTAATGATGGTTCTGCCGGTGTTTCTTCCGAGCGGACCGTTTCGGATTCGGTTGCTCTTCCTGTACCGAATACCTTGTCGTCGGCTCATCACTTTGTGAGTATTAAACTCACTAATCGGAACTTTTTGTTTTGGCGAGCTCAAATGGTTCCGTTTTTACGCGGCCAGAATTTAATGGGATTTATCGATGGCACTGTTCACGCACCGCCTGCCGCCTTACCTGTTACTGCCGGCGAGGCTTCATCACGTCCAGCCACGGCGGTGGTGAATCCGGCGTTCGCTTCATGGCAGCATCAAGATCAAGCTATACTGTCTATGCTTATTGCGTCTCTCACAGAGGAGGTTATGCCTCTCGTTCTCGGCAAGGCAACATCCCGCGACGCATGGTGTGCGATTGAGTTAGCCTTAGCGTCGACGTCGCGAGCACGGTCGGTGCATCTTCTCAGCCAACTTCAATCCTTGCAGCAAGGCGATGCATCGGTGGCGGACTATCTTGGCTGTGTCAAGGTGTTGATGGAGGATCTGGTGCTTGCCGGTCGCCCGGTCTCCATCGACGAGATGAACATATATGTGTTCCGGGGTCTTCGGGCTGAATTTCAGGTGTTTGCGTCGTCGTTGGCGTCGCGGCCTACTCCCGTTTCGCTGGAGCAGCTGGCTGATTTGCTGGGTGCGCAGGAGTTCGGTCATGCACGGGAGTTCTCGCAGATGGTCGCAGGTGGCTCGCCGGTGGTTCACGTCGCTCGCCGAGGGTCTGGCCGTGGTGGTCGCCGTGGTGGACAGCAGTGGCGTGGCGGCACTCAGTCTTCGGCGTCCTCTTTTCCGAAGTCTGGTCGAGGGTTCTCGGCTGGGCAGTTTTTCCGAGTAACCAGTCGCCGGGGAGTGGTCGTGGGCAGCAGCAGTGGCGCGGCGACGGTTCGTCGCGCGGTGGTCGTTCGCAGCTGCGGTGCCAAATTTGTAACATACCCGGTCACTCCGCTTTGACGTGCTATCGTCGTTACACTGATGGTTCACAGGCTAATATGATTTATCAGGATCCGGGTGTCTCTTTGACTTCTCACACTTGGTATCCTGACACGGGTGCTTCCGATCACGCCACTCCGGACAATGGCACTCTTCTTGCTTCAGATGATTACACTGGTTTGGATGCGCTTCGTGTTGGCAATGGTAAGGCCTTACCTATCTCCAGTATTGGTTATACATCTTTTAATACCCCTGTTCGTTCTTTTAGAATGTCTCGTGTCTTGCATGTTCCTGGGTTATCTGCTTCTCTTCTCTTTGTTCAGAAATTTGCGTCTGAAAATAATGTTTATTTTGAATTTTATCCTACTTATTTTGTTGTGAAGGATATCCGCACCAAAGCGGTTCTCCTGCAGGGTAAGAGTTCTGGGGGTCTTTATTCTTTGCCGGTGCCCACTCCGTCTTCATCTGCCTTTCTTTCTGCTCGTGCTTCGTCATCTGTGTGGCATGGGCGTCTTGGTCATCCGCATCCTCGGGTTCAGAGTCGTATTTTAGAGTCTTCATTACTTAGTTCGTCTGGTCGTTTAGATAATGTTTGTAGTGCGTGTCAGATGGGAAAATCTACGCGTTTTCTTCTTTCTAGTGTTCAGTCTACTACTTCGCATGTTTTGGAATTGGTGTACACAGACATTTGGGGTCCTGCCCTTGTTTTATCTAGTAATGGATTTCGTTATTTCGTGATATTTGTTGATGATTATACTCGTTACACTTGGTTCTTTCCTATGCGTCTTAAGTCTGATTTGTATGCTATTTTTGATCGGTTTCGTGTTTTGGTTGAGCGTTCATTTAATTGTCGTATACAGTCCATTCAGTCTGATCTCGGTGCTGAGTATAAGAAACTGCATTCTGAGTTTCTTCGGCTTGGCATTCGTCATCGGCAGTCCTGTGCTTATACTCACGAACAAAATGGCCGGGTAGAGCGTAAGCACAGGCACATTGTTGAAACTGGTCTTACCTTGCTTGCTCATGCGTCAGTTCCATCTCGTTTCTGGGATTATGCGTTTGAGTCTGCGGTTTATCTAATCAATCGGATGCCTACTTCGGTTTTAGGTAATCGTAGTCCTCATTCCATGCTCCATCGCTCTCCTCCTTCCTATTCTTTTCTGAGGGTTTTTGGTTGTCTGTGTTATCCGCATATTCGTCCTTATAATCATCATAAGATGAGTTTCCGGTCGACTCGTTGTGTCTTTCTTGGTTATCCTTATTCTTTTCGGGGGTATAGATGTATGGAACTAACTACTGGTAAGGTCTTTATTTGTCGGCATGTGCGTTTTGATGAGCAGGTGTTTCCTTTTGCTTCTAAGTCTGTCTTGCAGCCTGTTGCTTCTGATCAGTCGCCTCCTTGGGGTGTTGTTCGTGTGCCAGCTTCTGCTCCTGAGTTGGTGCCTGATTCTTCGGTTGTTCCAGCTCGGCCTGTGGCCTCCTCTCGTGTTCGGCGTGCTCCTGTTTCTCGTCCTGCACCACGTGAGGCTCTACCCATGACACGCAGTCGTTCTCGGACCGAAGGTGCTACTCTGGTGGCTCTGTCTGCTCAGGTGAGTTCTCCAGAGCCTACTTGCTATTCTCAGGCGGTCCGGTCTCCTGAGCGGCGTGATGCAATGGATGCCGAGTTCAATGCCTTATTGCAGAATCAGACTTGGAAGCTTGTGCCGTTGTCTGCTGGTATGAATGTTGTTGGCTGCAAGTGGGTCTTTCGCATTAAGCGTAAGGTTGATGGATCGGTTGAGCGTCACAAGGCTCGTCTTGTGGCTAAAGGTTTTAACCAGGTGGCTGGGCAGGATTTCTTTGACACATTTAGCCCGGTAGTCAAGCCTACCACCGTGCGTTTGCTTTTATCTTTGGCTTTGTCTTCTAGTTGGGTTGTACGTCAGTTGGATGTGCACAATGCTTTTCTTAATGGCAGATTGGATGAGACGGTTTATATGAGTCAGCCTCCTGGCTATGCTGATCCTGAGTTTCCTGATCATGTGTGCTTGTTGCAGAGGTCCTTGTATGGTCTTAAGCAGGCTCCCCGTGCCTGGTTTACTAGACTACATACTTACTTACTATCTGTTGGTTTTCAGGCATCCAAGACAGATGTGTCTTTGTTTATTTTCTCTCAGGGGGAGTTGCGTGCTTATCTACTGGTCTATGTGGATGATATCTTACTTATGGGCAGTGATTCTGCTTTGGTGGCTGATCTTGTGACCAAGTTATCTGTGGCTTTCAAGATTCGTGATATGGGTTATCCGTCGTTCTTTCTGGGCATTGAGACTGTGTCTACTCCTGGAGGCTTGCTGTTGTCTCAGAAGCGGTATATGTTAGACATTCTCAAACGGGCTGGTATGTCTGATTGCAAGCCTTTGGCTACTCCGGTTCCGGTGTCGCGCTCTTCGGATGCTTCTTCGGAACCTTATGCTGACCCGACACGGTATAGGAGCTTAGCGGGTGCATTGCAGTATCTCACGGTGACTCGTCCTGACCTTTCTTATGCGGTGAATCTCTTATGTCAGCAGATGCATGCCCCCACGGTGGATCATTGGGCTCAGCTTAAGAGGGTCTTACGCTATGTTCAGGGCACTACCAGTTATGGCTTGCTGCTTCGTAAGTCTTCCAACTCTGACATTCATGCGTATTCTGATTTCGACTGGGCTGGGTGTCCTGCAGATAGGAAGTCTACGAGTGGGTTTGCTGTGTTCTTGGGGTCTAATTTGGTGTCTTGGATGTGCAAGAAACAGCGAACTGTGGCCTGATCTTCTACTGAAGCTGAGTACAAGGCCATTGCTGATGTCTGTGCTGAGGCGACCTGGGTGGTGTCTTTGCTTCGTGAGTTAGGCTATTCTAATATCTCCACCCCGAAGTTATGGTGTGATAATCTTGGTGCCACTTACATGTGTACGAATCCAGTGTTTCATGCGCGAACAAAACACATTGAGATTGATTATCATTTTGTTCGTGATAAAGTTGCTGCGGGTAATCTACAGGTCAATTTCATCTCTACTAAAGATCAGCTAGCGGATATCTTCACCAAACCACTGGCTGCGCCTCGGTTTTCCTTTTTGCGTGACAAGCTTCAGGTTGCTGCGCCTTCCTGAGCTTGAGGGGGAGTGTTAGGACTCCTATTTTAGACTAGTTCTACTTCTACTCAAACTCTGTAGCTAGTATATATTCTCTCTTGTAATCTTGTTCAGATTGAGACATTCAATATACAAAACCTAATCGACACGTCCTAGGCTCGACGCGTCGAGAAATTGCCGTAGCAATTTCGGAAAAAAAAAAAAAGATCAAGGCTCGACGCGTCGAGCCCCTGTCTCGACGCGTAGAGAATTCTGCGCAGTACAGTGGCGGAAAAGCCTATTTTGCCCCTATTTTGGTCCCACTATATAAAGCTCATTTTCCCAAAATCCTAGACATAAGCTGCATTTGAGGAGGCAAAAAGGGTGAGAGTAAAAAGTGTCTTCCTCTCCAAGGAGTCAAGGAGGGATCCACCACTTTTGGAGAAGATACGCACCTTCAAGGAGCTACAAAGGCTTAGGGAGGAAGAAGGAAGACTTGGAAAGCTATATTAGGGAGAATTTCCTTTCCTTTCCTTTACTTTCTTAGTCTTTGTAAACTCTTCATTACTTGTGCTTAGTACGCTAATGAGTAAAATGTTGTATGTAAAAATGAGGGTGGTATGAATGTCGTTCCGCTGAGGATTTGGACTATGGCACGTATTTGTGTGAATTATAAAATTCTAGGCACTAAAGTATTGAAATTCACTAGAATCCAAGTAAATTATGATTAGGGAATAAAAATAAAGAATGCAAATTAAATGAGGAATAAACTGTTTGATAAAGGAATGGATCAGATTATGTGTATTGCAATCTTGATGCTTTAACAATCTCAAAATTAGGGGAAAACAATTAACGAAGGGATTATTGGCAATGCGCTAAAGAATTTAGGTTCAAGCTACTTTCGTAATCAATAGATAAGAATTAGGATAAGATTGCCCCACTCTTGTGATGCATCAATCATACCCTTAAAACACAAAAGCATTATAAGCCCTCAAATTACCCCTATTCTCATAGTAGGAAATTGGGTTGATATTGGTTAGGCTTGATTCTTTCACCCAACTTTCGTTGTTATGAAATCCTCTCCAAAACAAGCTAACAATTGCTGGCCATCAATCAACAACAACAAGAATTCAATTCCTGATTTAAACAAAAACCCTAGGTAAACAATTATTCCCCTTTATGCAATATTCACAAATCTAGCATCAAGAATAGCAATAGGACCCTACTCCAAACCCATAAACGAACTACTGACGCATCATTAAGGTAACTAAAGCAAAGCAATAATAAAACACCAAAGACATAGCAACAAATATGAAAATAAAGGCAATAAAGAGAAAGAAAACTTTGCTAACATTTAAAAGGTAAATCTAACTCAAATCCACGATTCCAAGCTTGAAAGTATATCAAAGTATGTAAATCTGGGCAAAACTATGTTATGGTAAACTATAGAGAGAAGGAAAAATAAGCTAAACTGAATTAGGGCTCAGAATGCCCAAAAACCAGAAAAAAACGCAGCTTAAATACTGTTCTGCAGTAATGGTCACGACCTGCCTCACGGCCATGTGAGAGGCCGTGAGGAGGTTGCGGAACTAGAAATCCGTAGGTGGGTCACGGGCGTCCTCACGGCCGTGAGGCGCCTTCCAAATTTGCTTCTTGATCCCCTTTGTGCTCCGTTGTTCCTTTCCATCCTTGAGTAGATTCCTTTGCTTCCAAACTTATCCAAAATGTCCAAAAATCCTTCATCTACTGCTCATTGTGAATGAACTAAGCCTTAAAACAGTATAACACACAAACGAGTCCCAAATTCACCCAGATAAAGAAAATATACATCAAAGACAACTAAATTGAGGGGTAAATTATGGTACAAAATCGTAGATATCATACGCCGCGCAGGCAACGCTCCTTTAAATAGGCATTTGGCAGGACTTCACTTGGAAACTTAGATTAGATTTTATCTTTTATTTCCAAAGCTTTAGTTTAGATATTTCTCTCTCTATTAGGTTTAGATTCAACTAGCTACATTCATATGTTTCAATTCCAAGTGTAAGAAGAGATCTAGATTGGAGGAGAATTGACAATTGTCCTTGATTGTGGAGATCTTTCTTCTAATTTGTATATTTGAAGATTTCAATTGTGGATTCAAGTTTGGTATTCATCTTCTTCCATTTCCATTCCATTTCCATACTTGCTAGATTTCATTTCCTATAAATGATGTTCTTTAATTACATGATGAATTGTAGCTAGAATATCTAGGAGTTGGATTTGATGATTTAGAGATTATGCATGCTTGACCTTTCAATGTTGAAGAGATGAGATTCTTGCAATTGTGTCTTTAGTGCTTTTGTTGTGAATGATTATATGTGTTGATCCTTTCCTCATTGACCGGTAGATTAGTGAGGAGCTTGAGAGAGTGGAAGTAGCAATGTTTTGGGCGGTGCTTCCATGTAATCTTGTTCTCATTTGCATTTCCTTACTTTAAGTTCCGAAAAGCCTAAGCAAGGAATGAGGTGAAGACAATGTGTTTGATAAAATGCTTCTTAAGACCATGTCACGGAATGGTGCTCTATACCAAGAAAAGCCTAGTAGATCAATAGGTGAATTGAACGACACTTGTAAAGCGTCACAAGAGTTAGTCATGATTTGCATTACATCAAGTCCACCATAGCCTAATGCATGCATAAGCTCAAGTGATTGAATCCAACTCCCCGCTTTACATGCTTTGTCAATTGCTTTCATTACTTTCATGCTTTCTTTGCATGTGCTCTCTTACTTTCATATGCTCACACATGTTCTCCTATGCACCTAGTTATCTCTTGTTGAAACTATCCCTTTGAAAGCGTTGCACCTGATTAACTCCATTTGTCATGCTTTGAGAATGACATTTGGGAGAATCTTCATTCTTCACCCATACTTTCCATCCACCGCTAACTACACATTGTCAATACTACTGCAACTTGATGGTTTGCTCATGGTTTTTAAAATCAGTGCATCCATCAATTGCACAAAGCGTGATGCATTTTGGTAAGGCTAGGGATATCTGGGAGGACTTGAAGAAGAGATTCTCTCAACAAGACACATAACAAATTTCAATCCTACAAACTGAGATCTAAAACTTGAAGCAGGATCCTTATCTGTCAATGAGTACTACACTAAAAGCTGGACGCTGTGGAAGGAAATGAACACTCTAAGGCCTCTCCCTCTTTGCAAGTGTGATCCGCGCTGCTCCTGTAACCTCGTGGATGTAGTCATGAAAGGGAGAGAGACATACCAAGTAATTCATTTTTTGCAAGGATTGAAAGAAGACTATAGTGCTTTGAAATCAAATGTCTTCATTCTAGATCGTCTTCTAGAGGTATACAAGGTCTTTGTAATGGCCAAAATTGGAAAGACAAATCAGCCTAACCAACTTGAATCTAGGAAGCCTAGATGTTAGCTAAACTAATGCAGTACAAAGTTCTGTTAATGATGATGTTGTTGTTGCAACCTTGAATACATATATTGGTAGACGAAGTAATGCAGAGAAAGCAAGACGCACCTACTGTGGTATGACCGGACACGGTTATCCTCCCGGTTGGGTGCCGGGATACAAATCCAAAGGCAAACAGCAGATCAATGCAGCAATAGCTGACAATGAAGGTGATCTAGGAATTACTCCTGAGCAACTACACAAGATCATCTCTATTCTTCAAACAGGACTGCCTTCTGGATTCTTGATTCAGGTGCTATAAACCATATAGTATGTTATATGGATTTCCTTGTTAATTGCCATAATGCTAATGGGGTCGAGGTGAATCTACCTATTGGACAACACATAGATGTAAGGACATAGGGGATGTAAAGCTGAATAACAATCTATGGTTGAAAGGCGCCTTGCACATCCCTGCTTTCCAATTCAATATCATCTCTGTAAGCAAACTAGTTCAAGATTCATCTTATAAATTCATCTTCATACCTAGATAGTGCTTGATTCAGGAGGATCATGGAGTGATAGCTGGTATAGCTAGAGAAGAAAGAGGTTTATACCTACTGGAATCCCAAAATTTGCTAGATAAAGCCTATGCCATGAAGTGCACCAGCTCTGAAATCTGGCACCAAAGTTTGGGGCACTTCCCCGTAAAAAAACTCCATCTATTTAGTAACATTGATGTGTCTCCTACTACCACAAGTGTGGCCTGTATGCCATATAGCTAAGCATAAATGCTCCTCATTTCCTTTAAGTGTTTCTTGTTCGAAAGCTTGCTTTGATGTAATACATATTGATATATGGGGACCCTTTCTTGTTTGTTCTTTAAAAGGAGAATGCTATTTCTTAACCATATATAGTAGATGACTACTCAATATACACATGGTTACACTTGATGAGGAAAAAATCTGAAACTAGGCAGTTTGTGGAGAAATTCCATGCTTTCGCATTCACACAATTTGGTATATTGATTAAAACCATCCGCAACGATAATGGCTCCGAGTTAAAAATGGATGAGTTTTTTTCAAATAAGAGTATCATCAATCAAAGATCGTGTGTTAATACGTTTCAGCAAAATGCTATAGTCGAAAGGAAACACCAACATATCTTTAATGTTGCTCGGTCTCTCCGGTTTCAAGCTCATCTCCCCTTGGAGTTTTGGGGTCATTGTGTCATGCATGCAGTGTTCCTCATCAATAGGCTTCCCTCTCCAGTAATTGATTGGTCCAGTCCTTACCAGAGGCTGTATGGGAACACTCTAAAAAAAAATAATAATAATAAAAAATAATAATAATAATAATAATAATAATAATTATTATTATTATTATAAGTATTATATATACTACTTTTTGAGTATAAATATTTAAGTATTATATATATTATAGTATTATCAATAAATTATTATTTTGAATTTCAACTATCTGAAAGTAGCAAATAATTTTGGTACGTCCAGTGGGTACATAATTGTACCACTTCTAAATTAATTAATATAGTTGTAAATATTTATCAAGTACTTAATGGTAGTATGATATATATTTTATATCATGTACTAAATATATGTAATTATATGCTAGTGTGTGTGTGTGTATGTGTGTGTGTGTGTATATATATATATATATTTGGTTCGTACATATATAGTATATATTTTGTATTATATATGCTATATATTTAATATTATATTATAATAAATATCATTATTAGAATTATAAATATATGAAGTTATGTGATGCGAGTTACCTACCTTCCAAATTTCTACACTAATGCCTACTTATTAATAGTAATTATTTATTCTTGAAGATTAAGTAGAAGAAATTCCATTTTCCCTTCCCTAGTTTCATTTGGTCAAAATAATTAAGTTGTTTTGGGAGGAAGAAATTCTTCTTCTTCTTCTCATTTCTTCTTCTTGCTGTCATCTTCAAAAAAAAAAAAAAAACTATTCTTCTTGTTGTTCAGGGGTTGGGGTCGTAATTCTTCAAGTATAGTAAGTCCCCTAGCTATATTATTTTATTTTATGGGTAGAATAGATATAAGGTTTTGTTGATTAAATTTTATTTTTTTTGTGTAGCCCAGGGTTTCCACCGTCGGACACCGTGACTAATCCCCTCGCTGGATTGTAGGCACCTCTATTGGGTGGGGCAGCTGGCCCGGAGATTTAAGGCTACTCCATACCCAAAGCCAAGGATCAAATCCTTGACCTTTGGTTTTTGTTGATTATGTATTTATATGAATTGTTGTATATTTACCTTATTTGATTGCTAATATATACCTGCAGGTGGTGTTATATGTCTTGATTAAAAGTGGAATATTTGGAGGTAGTGTTTTAGATTGGTTGAAATATTTAAAAGTGGTGCTTTATATTTTGTCGGAATATAAATATTTTGAGGTATTCCATAGTTTGATGAAAAAAAAATATTTGGAAGTGGTTGGACTAAGTAATCTTGTTAAGACTTATTATCTATTTTGGTGTCCTATATATGAGGAAATTGCTTGGCTTAGTAATTTTATTAAGGACTTGTTTTTTATTCATTATGAGAAAAATATTTGGACTTGGTGTTGGAACTCTAAAAGTTAATAATATTGTGCGAAAATAGGCTTAAGAATATGATTAATACCTAAGTTTGAACTTCGCAGTGAGGTTGTGAGTTTAATTAGGTTTTCCTTAATTGATTATTTGATGTATGTGAAAGTTATTATTTGTTGATCACATGTGGTTACTACACCCTGAGGATGTGCATCTTTCAGGTATATAATTATGTGTTTTGGTTGACGCTTGTTTGAGGTATCGGTTTTAAGTTACGGGGACGTAACTTTTCTTTAAGAAGCGTAGTTTTTAACACCTCACCTCGTCCTTAGGGGTTGTAGCCTATACTGGTAGAACTTAAATTTTTGGACCTTAGTTCTTAAATATTGGAAAACATTCAGTGGCATATGGGACAACTTACGCTGGTGGGCAGCTTCACACTACAAGAAATATTTCATTTACCAACGAAAATTTTAACAACGCTATAAAAAAACATCACTAAATATAACAATTCGCGACATTATATTAAATAACGTCACTATATATTTTGGTAGAGATAATAAAATCTTTTGTAATATTTTCTGACGAAATATAATATATTTCGTCAGTAAAAATTTAGAATCAATGACGTTTTATAATAAATGTCCCTAAATGTTTTATTTGAAAAATCATTTTTAGCATAAAACGTCAGGAAAAATGAAAATATTGTGCGGGAAAGTTTTTTATCCTTTGGCGCCATTAAGAAGAAAAAAATGTGTCTAATAATTTCACTACACTACAGTACAGCTTTCCATAATCTCCCTACACTACCATTTGGGTGAAGAAGGTTTCGATAGCTGTTTTCGTAGCAGCAGTCCGGCAGTATCATTGGCACCGCTCCGAGACACACTGTCAATTCCACTGCAACCGCTCCGTGACACCACCGCCGATTCCACTGCAAGAAGATCGTAGTTTCCACAGCAGCATCGCACTCTGCGTCTCTGGTTTTCTCCTCATCTCACTACACTACGGTACAATGTAATTTTTTCTTCTTCTAATGTCGCTATTTCATCATAATACCTAGCCTTCATCTCTGCAAAATCCCAGTGTAAGTCTTCCAAAGGACCCAAGCTTACAAGAGAAGATTCATTTCCAGGTAAATACAAACCCTAATCAACTAATCTCCACCCAAGCATTCATGTATAAACTCTATTTTTGGTATCATTTGGGTGATTTTTGCTCTCATGAGTTATAATAGGATAGCTTTCTCTCTAGCTTTTTTTTTTTATTTACTTTTTGGTGATTTATGTTTTTATTATATATATTTAAATTTATTATGAATTATTCATATTTAAGTGAGGGGTTTAGAAATAAACATAATAATCTAGGGTATTGATGCAACCTGCAGTTTTGGCTGCAAGATGTAGCAGATTTGGGGGTGGGATTTGGGTTTTTTCAAGTGGTTTTTGATGTGAGGTTAGGGGATGATGTTGCAAGGATTAGCTGCTGCAGTTTTGGGGTGGCTGTAGGATATAGCTAGCTGCAATCTGCTGTAATCTCTGCAGATATGCATCAAGCTTGAATGTGGATTGCTTGTTGGTTTTGATTGATGATGGATATTGAGGTGTTTTGGTTTGGTTTGATGTTGGGTTTTGATGATGGTTTCAGCTTATTAAGGGGGAATGAGGCCTCTAAGAAGGCTTAAGAAGCAACAATTTGTTGTAGTTTTTGCAGGTTCTAGAGGAGGCAGCTAGTTTTTGCTTTGATAGATCTGGGTGTTGGTTTGGCATATTTTGTAGGTGGTTTGAGGTGTAGCTACTTATTGGTTCTAGAGGAGGCAGCTAGTTTTGGCATATTTTGGAGATAGCTGTGATAGATCTAAGTATGATCTAGCTGCTAATAATTATTAGTCATTTCCTTTTACCATGATTATTAAATATGTGCATATATTTGTATATGGTTCTGACTTCTGGCGGACTAGTGCATTTACTAGCTTGCTACCATTCATTACCATGGAAATAGATAGCTCGGTTTTGTTCACAGATTATTTGACCTTTTTAGTATTTTGACATTTTATTCCTTTGTTCTATTTTCTCCTTATAGTTTGCATATTGAATAATTAATATGTTCTTATTAGAATTTAAAGCTATTTTTCAGTATAGTTCTAATAAGAAGTGTAAGGTGTATTTACCTAAACTAGTTGACAACAGGAGTATTTCTGATGATTTAATTTACAGATTTTGATTTTGCATTTATTATAATATTTTTCATCATGGGTCACCTTAAATCACTGTGGAGTTTGGAATACTTCAGGTTAAACTTGATGAATTTGTAAAGCCCAGTAATGCAATTGCAGATTACAGAACTGATACTACATGAATTAGTGCAACAGATTTAGATGGAGTTACTTGTTCCTCCGCTGATGTACATGTAAATCTTGTTATTTGGGGTGTCCTAGATTTATGCCAAAAGATCACTCAAACTTTTTTTTTTTTTTTTTTTTTTTTGCATTCCTACAAAATCTTTAAATAAGTTGTTATCTCATGGAAAGATATTAGTTGGCCACAGCTTATACAATGACCTTCGAGGTAAGCCAACTAGTCAAATCTTATAGTGTCCGTTTTTGAATTATTTTAAGATGTTTTGGTCTATGCCAAGTGTTGATTCCTAGTATTGCTGCATACTAGCTAACACTAGTACCCGTACTAGAAGTTTTACTATTATTTTGCTAATGAGTATTATAGTTCAAATATAGATTGGTACACAGATCATCATCTAAGGAGAATTGGTGAGAAAATTGACTTTCAACCCATAGTTTTTTAGATTACTGAAAATATTTATCAACACTTTAAAAGTTCACCCGAGAACGATTACTGCAATATTTGAGCATAATGAAGTAATTTTAGGTGCATGTTTGGCTTTTTGAGCATAATAAAGTATATATATATATATATATATATATATATATATATATATATATATATATATATATATATATATATATATATATATATAACAATTGTGTGGCCTCAAAATAAATAAATAACAATCGCTAGAGTAAAGATTAGATGAATGTTTATATTTAATTACGTTATTTGTTGATGTTTTAGTTTAAATAATTTACTAAATAAGTTTTGTTTTTCTCACTTTTTGTCCCACATTAATTAAAAGAGCCATAATTGAATGGCCCCACTATCCACTGCACCCACCTACCTCCCTTGCCATTATTTCTTTTCTTCTTCTTTTTTTTTTTTTTTGAGAGCTCTTCTTCTTCTTGTAGTTCTTCTTGTTCTTCTTCTTTTTCTCCTCACCACCACCACTAACTTCTTCTTCTCCTCCTCACGGCGACCGTCACCGTCCACCACTGTTGCCACCTCATCCTCCATTTTAATCCTTCTTCTTCTCCTTCTCCTCCTCCTCCCCACCACAGTCACTATCCACCGCCACACCACCAACGCCGCCGCAACCACCACCTTCCTTCTTCTTTGTGAGTTTTTTTTTATAAATTTTTTAAGTATTATTTTAATTTTCGAATTTTTGTGATCTGAAAATAATAATTTTAATTTATTTTGAATTATTTTTTAAAAATTTTCTGAATTGCTATAAATATTTTAAAATTGTTTTGAATTATTTGTTTTGTAATAGGTGGTAATATTTCTATTTTTAATCGAGGTCATTTCATTAGTTTTTTAAATGATATACCACATAGATTTTCTAAAACTAATAACGTCAAATTATTTATCTACTATGTCGTCCCGAACTACTAGCAAAATAGCAAACACTAAAAGGTTTTTTTTTTTTTTTTTTTTTTTTATAGTGTCCACCATTGAAAATGACACAAAAGAGAAGTTTTAACTTCCATTAGATTTTTTGCACCAAGACACTCACATAAATTTGTTTGTATTCCGAAATTTAAGATTTTCTCTTTTTTTTTTTTTTCTAGATTTTGCTTTTGTGTTGATTTTATGCAAATAAATATAGAAATATTTAATCAAGGTTGCAGTATACATTATACTATATACGAGAGAATATTTATGGTAATTTTAATTAATGTGTATTACTATATTTTTAAAGTACAACTCCTACATATATGATAAAGTTCTTAGATATGGATATGATTGCCAATGCAAGAAAGGAGGAGAATGATGATGATCATCATCATACAGTAGTTTCCCATGATATGGATGCAGTAGAAGAGGAGGACAATTGCAACGATGATGATCATCATACACTTTCCCGGGGAAAGAGATACAACAACAACAATGACAACAACAACAGTAACAACACCAACAACAACAACAACAACAACAACAATAATAATAATAATAATAATAATAATAATAATAATAATAATAATAATAATAATAATAAAGTTTCAATTATTGTGAGTTAGTTTTTAATAATTTTCATTGTCTGTCTTATTGTATGTGATATGTTGTGATACACTTTTCTATGAGTGAGTTATTAATATTTTTTAATTAACTGGATCCAAGGGAGATGCTAATGTGTAAACAAGCGCTATTCCTGAGCATTTTGGAGCCGATCTTTTTCTCTCAGGGCATTACATTCAACCTAAGAATGCTTATTTCATGACAAAAATTAGACAAACAAGTTGTGACAATCTGGTAATTATGCTACATATCGATAAATATTATATTGTTGACGAGGGAGGAGTGAATTGAAGCTTGTCGACATTATATTTATATATTGTTGCTTGACATTCTGTGTGTCTAGGTTAGCTTGTTTAAGTCCTGAGACCTAGCTTTCTATAGCTCTTGCGCACTTTTTCTTAGCCGCACATTGTTTCATTCCCATTCGCCATCCTTCCTTACAAAATGACATCCTAGGGCTGGGAAGCTTCACCTTTCCCAAACAGTTTTTCCATCCCACGCATACTACGATTATCAACAACCCAAATACAACATTAGTTGTCATTTGGCAGACATGGAATCAGTGGGAATAGAGACAAATTGCGAGGGCTTGTTGTTTGGTGGAGGTCTAGTATTGCGATTTTGAGTGTTTGTATTCATTACAAATTGATTGTTGGATGTTCGATTATTTAATTTGGATGGAGGCTTCTTTGTTTAGAAAATTTTCATACAACTCCGATGATGAAGTTTGTATTCATTGCAAAGTCCATCAAGAATACAATCATTAATGTATTCATCATCAACCAGCTTCCCATTAGAGTGAGAGTGTGAACTACTATTTTCATCGATTGCGTGTATTCACATATTGTTTGTAATTTGTTCATTCCTTTATAACTTCTCCTAAGTTACTCCTTCAATTGTCTAATGTATCTTCTAGATGGCTTGGAGTAGGTATTGGATAGAGTTTGCCATGCAGAGAGACTGGTTATGGAGCAAGCTATCAAGGGCCATAGAGGGATAGAGATTGTTCCGAAAAGAGTGGGCACTATAAATGATACAATTTTGCCTCTTCCAAGCAGTCGTTATATTGTGGACCATTGTGGACCGTGGTCCCAAAAAGACGTTGTTTCAGTAAGTGGGAGACGAAGCTTCGGAATTGACACTACAGTTCATCTCAAAAGATACTGTCATACATTTGTTTTGATATTATCGAATGAAACTGTAGTTATATCGAAATGTAACTGTAGTTGTGTTGAAATGTAACTGCAGTGTATATGAACTGATACTGAATAACAGTTTCACATTTGTCTTTTGATATTATCGAATGAAACTGTAGTTATATCGAAATGTAATTGTAGTTGTGTTGAAATGTAACTGCAGTATATATGAACTGATACTGAATAACAGTTTCACATTTGTGTTTTTATATTATCGAATGAAATTGTAGTTATATTGAAATGTAACTGTAGTTGTGTTGAAATGTAACTGAAGTTGTGCTGAAATGTAACTGCAGTGTATATAAACTGAAAGTGAATGGCGCAGATTCATCCGTCTGTTTTGATTAATCAATGCGCGGTCCACAATGGATTGTGGACCGCGGTCCACGATATAATTTGCGCTTCCAAGAGGTATATGTTGGATTTGATATTAGTGAATTAAATACCTGCAAATTTTAGTAATTTACCAACAAATTATTTAAATTATTTACAAAATCTATTTTTAAGGTGTTATTATATTAAATTTTTAATTATTATTTAAAGTCTTTATTAACTCATTATATAATCAATCAATTCAGTCGTGGTAAATACAAGTACATAATTTTTTTTAAATAGACCCATTTTGTGAGCTTAATTGTCCCACATAGCAATCTCAAATTCAAATAGAGGACTGTAATATCATTAGACATTGGCCCACTAAATTATCTTTTTTTTTTTTTTGAATGCTACTAACTCTATTACAATGCAGTATCTGTTCATAACTACTTTCTCAACCTATTAAAGCACAAGAGCCCACTAAATTATCTATTTTACCTAGCATTTCGTATCAAAAATAATTTCATTTATCAGACATAGAATGTATTTACTTTTGAACTTTTACTATTTGATGTTTTACATAAGATTCCATCTTTTTGATATTACAAACTCAGTTTTGAAAAATCACACGCATAAGCATAGAATGTTAAGCTAAGTCAACTTTATAAACGGTATGAAAAACAAAACGTATAATAGCTGAGTCAATTCATAAATATATGTTATAAAAAGTGAAATGAAAATTTGAATGTATTAATTAAATTCTTTGGGATGGGGTGGTGCCAACTGCCAAGGGCCCACTACCCACCACCCACCACCTACCCCCAAGATATGCTTTTCTTCTTCTTCTTTTTTTTTTTTTCTTTTCTTCTTCTTCTTCTTCTCGTCCTCCTCACACCCACCGTTACCGTTCACCATTACTTTCACCTCCTCTTTCGTTTTAATTCTTCTTCTTCTTTTTCTCCTCCTCCTCCCCATCCTCTTCCTTACCACCATCGTCACCATCCACCACGGTCGCCACTCTGCAAACACCGCCACCACAGCCACCACCTCCCTTCTTCGCTGTGAGTTTTTTTTAAAAAAATTTTTAGGTATTATTTCAATATTTTAATTTTTTGATTTGAAAATAATAATTTTAATTTATTTCGAATTATTTTTTAAAATATTTCTGGACTGTTATAAATATTTTTAAATAGTTTTGAATTAATTTTTTTAATAGGTGGTAATTTTTGTATTTTTATGCAATAATTATGTATTAGAAATTTTGATGAACTTTAATTTTAGGAATTATATTAAATTATATTTCAAATTAGGTCACACCGATTCACAAATCCTTTTCCGTGAGAGGGGTCGGGTCTTAAAAACACAAATGTCATATCTTTTTGAAAAAAAATTAATAAAGAGATATGATGCCAATTTTGATAAAAAAAAAACTGACATTGTTTCTTATTTATTTGTTTAAGAAAGAGAAATGTGAAAAAACCGTTGTCGTTTCGCAATTTTTTTTTAAATAATAAATAAACGACGTTGATTTTTTATGAAAAATCAACATCATTTCTTTATTTTTTAAATGGCATACGGCATCGATTTTATAAAATTGACGTTGTATCATTTATTTACTACGTTGTCCAGAATTGCTACGCAAAATAACCAACGTTAAAGAGGGTTTTTTGTAGTAGTGTCGACGGTTGAAAATGACACAAAAGAAGTTTTAACTTCTATTAATTTTTTTGCACCAAGACTTACACACATAAATTGGCTACCGAAAATCAAGTTTTTCTCTTCTTTTTTTTTTTTTCTAGATTTTTTATGTGCGTTCTTTTGTGTTGATTTTATGTAAATAAGTTGATTTTATGTAAATAAATCTATAAATATTTAATCAAGTTGCAGTATTATTATTTGTGTATAGTAGTTACACAAATCTATATAGAAATATTCTAAATGTGCGTGTGTGTGTGTGTATATATATATATATATATATATATATATATATATATATATATATATATATATAACATAAACTAACATTACCTAATTAATATACCCATAAATGAGAAAGTTTATAGTGCCAGTCAAATGAGTTTATCTAATACTGAATTAAATTACAGTTGGCAATGGTGTTTGTTACGATAGTTTGTAGTATGTTTTAACCATATCCATTCTCTCATACATGATTATTTACTTTTTGTTCACATTTTAATTTATAGTGTTCGTTACTCTACATTTGTCAGCATGAATTGTCAATTAGTGGGTAATTTTTTTTTATTTAAATATAGCTAAACGGAGAAGAATATTACTTGAATTTGATAAGATGAGTAGGATATTACAGTCAACAATCTTATATATATGTAGTGTTTGGGTACATTCAGCAATTCGATATATAGCTAAACGGAGAAGAATATTACTTGATTTGATAACATGATTAGGATTACATTCAGCAATTCGATATATATGTAGTGTTTGGGTAACTTTAGGTACTTCCATTAACAATATAATGTTTTCGCTCGATAGGTTGAGGTTGAAGCATAGAAGTTTTGATCTGATCCAATACTGCAAATGGCACAAAAGAGAAGCTTCAGCTTTCACAAAATGTTTTACGCAGCGACTTCCTCTTGTAAATTGGTACGTATATAGATTCCCTAAATTTTTTATTTTTTATTTTTTGTTTCTACATGTGCTTTTGTGTTTATTTAATGTAAATAAATCTAGACATGTTTAGTCAAGATTGTAGAATTATTATTAATGAAGTATATTCAAATGTGGATGTTGTTTAATGCCATATATATTTCCTTCCCATTAAGTATTTTTACTTATCTAGCGTTGATGCTATGACTTCGTCATTTAATATTTGTAGTAACTCAAAATTATCTTCAACGTTTTCATGGTAGCTTTTAGTGGATTTTGCAATATTATTTCTAGTAACTCAAAATTATCTTGAACGTTTTCATGGTAGCTTTTAGTTGATTTTGCAATATCAACACAAATTAAGGCATTGTTTGAGTATGAGTTCACTTCGTATTGCGTATCTTATCAAAGTTATGAATGACATACTGATTTTGACAAGTGTTTTTCATTGTTTGATATCAAGTATTCTTAGGAAGAAAAACTAGAGAAGCACAATAATAAATTAGATCAATAATTACTTGTTCAATTCCATGTTTGCCAACTTATTGGTTGTCATGGCCAATTTTGATAAGATGAAGGGATCACAAGAATGTGCTTCATTCGGAGTCATTTTACAGTGGGAAATAAGTGTTATTTACTATGGTTTGTTGTCAGTTTGACCCATGTCCATCGGTTCATAGACCATGATTTGGTTCTAGTTCATGACTTCACATGATTATATACTTGAGTTTTCTTAATACCAAGTTAGCTAGGTTATATACAACACTCATTTTAATGAGTAGTCTTGAATTCTTTGAGATAGTTCCATTTGTATAAAGTTGTTATCCGTTATATTTTTGGAAATAGCACAAAAAATAATTGTTAACTTCTACAAGATTTTTTTCCAAACACTTGCTGACAAAATTTGTTTGTTTACCAAAATTCCGTTTTATGTTTTCTGCATATGTTATGTGTTGATTTAATGTAAATGAATTTAAAGATGTGTAATCATGATTGGTAGCTTTTTTATTTGTGTTCAAATTAAGAAACTATTTGTGTATGGGTTTGCTTCCTATTGAATCATATCAGAGTATTGTTATCAGGGACAAGAGGTTATCTATATATTATGACTAGTATCGATAAATGTTTGGTTAGGCTGAAAAAGATGGAGAAGAAGGTATGATCCATTGTATGCATGATTCAAAAAAGAAGTTTAACGTGCTATACACAAACCATAACATTGCATGTTTGTTTGTTAATTACTGAAATTGTGGTTGAAGAGTGTAGCATTTTGATTGAATTGGTGTTTAATTATATTATATTGTTGCCTAGCAAAACTTTAGATAGCTTTTTAATTAATATTGAAAATAATTTATGTTTGTTTCATGAAGTTAACAAATTCAACCTCTTATGTTGCTTCTATGTTGCTTCTCTTAATAGGAAATTCCATCATACATGGAATCTATGAGAACAAATTTGAAAAGGAAGGTTTTACTGAGGAACCGTGAAAAGAAAATTTGGGAGATAGAGTCATCAAAAATTGGAGATGCTATGTTTTTTGGGAATGGATGGGAAAAAGTCGTGAAAGATAACTGTGTCCTAAATGGAGACCAATTATTTTTTATCTATAACAGTTGTGGTGCATTGTTTGATTTCTTTGTAGTTGATCCATTCGGTTGTGAAAAGATAGGGGTGGACGGCGAACATGCTCGAGTGGTAGAGTTTATAAGAAATGGTAGTGGTGATAAGAGTCACGATGTATTTGTTTTGGAGGTAGAAATATGTTGTATTGTTAAGAAATATGTTAAGAAAGAACAGGATATAGATACCAATATGGTTATAACGGAAGAGGATGACAACTGCAATAATGATGATCATGACGCACTTTCCCATGAGAAAAAAAGATACAATAACCATAATAGTAGTAATTCAAGTAAGTTTCAATTATTGTGAGTTAGTTTTAAGAATCCTCATTTTATGTCTTATATCTGATGTGATGTGATATACTTTTCATTGAGTGAGTTTTTTATTATTATTATTATTATTAGGTGGATCCAAGAGAGATGCTAGTGTGAAAAAAAGCACTACTCCTGAGCATTTTGGAGCAGATCTTTTTCTATCAGGGCGTTACATTCAACCTGAGAATGCTTATTTTGTGACAAAAATGAGACGAAAAAGGCGTCATAATCTGGTAATTATTCTAGATATTGATCTATTTTATTGTTGATGAGGGAGGGATGGATTGAGAGATGATATATATATATATATATATATATATATATATATATATATATATATGTATGTATATTGTTGACATTATGTGTATGTGTCTACATTATGTTTTCTCAATTACGTACTTATGTGAGTTTTAATGGATCGGATTGGATCTGCAGTATATACCAAAGGAAGTTATTATGGATTACAATCTTCGATTACCTCCATCTGTGACTCTGCGTGACATGGGAGGCAGAGAGTGGATATCACATGTAAGAGTTTGGCGTGATGGTCGAACATGGCTGTCTGGCGGATGGAGAGACCTATGCGACACCAACCTTGTTGGAAACAAAGATAGAGGCATTTGTGAGTTCCTACCCCATCAAATGGGGAATAATGTGGTGTTACAGGTTACAATTGTCACAGAGCAGGATGCCAAATAAATTAATGAGGAATGAATCTCGTGAAGCACTATAAGGCCGGTGAGCACTACTCCGCTAACTGAATGTCAAGGAAAGTATTGACTGCGAATTCTATTCACTTATCCTTTTCCATGATAGGTGGCAAAGGGTGGGCAATATTTCCGGTTGGGATAAAGTGCCACAACAATTTCTTTTTGCATGTTAAATCTTTGACATATGAGGAATTTATTTTGAGGGGATATTGTAACCCCTCGGTTTTTCGATAAAATTAAGATTCGAAAATAGCGTTATAAATTTTTTTTTTAGTTATGACAATTAAGAAAGGACTGTTCGGTACTTGAAATAATCGTTTCGTTGAAGGATTTATTACCGATAAGCTGCGAGCTACGTATCAATTTCAACTGAGAAAAATTTTAGGATGAGGATTTAATTCGAATGTTTCGGATTTGGAAATTTTTGAGTATTATACGATTAGGCCTGAATTTTAATTAGTTCAAGGGAATTTTTAAATGGACCGTAAGGGATAAATCGTTGCAGACTCTGAACCTAAATTTAACGGACTATCGGAAAATTTCCAAAATTGGTGATTTGCGAAGGGAATATTTTTCCGATAATTTTAGTATTAGAATTTTTCCCGAATTAAGCTATAATCCTCCGAACATTCATCTGATTTAAGCTTAAACTGATCAAGATAATTAAATATCTTCCAAGGGATTGCTAGGGTGATGACAAGTGG
>CP025657.1:19070159-19095961 GCA_003576665.1 Ipomoea trifida | reverse complement strand
CACGCCCGACGTCGCCCCTGTCCCGAGCTCACCCGATACTCCTTTCTGGATGCCTCCACCGGTTCTGCCCTTATGCCCCTTTGATGAGATCCAAGCCAGTTACGGGTTTTACCCGCTCGAGTTGGTCCCGGGCAGTGACCCGCCAGAGTTCGTTGTGCACTACCCATATCCGTGGGATCCCAGTCCCCCGGAGAGATATGAGGAGTGGATGATGGTGATGAACACTTGCCGATTCTTAGACCACATGACGTGGTTCGACGGCAAGTGGTGTGAGGTCTGGGGGACATACACCGGTCCTGTGTATACCTCCCTAGATTAAATGGGGTTGGTAGGAAAGGTGGGACGTAGCCTAGTTCTTTTTGTGTAGATATACTTTTTGTAAGAGGGCAAACTCGAAGAAGTCGTTTAGTCGGTTCCTTTCTGGTTCGAATGGGTATTATTATTAACCCATTTCGCTTTAGTAACTTTCGAGTTACATTCTGGTGATGCATGTCGATATATATATATAACCATTATGTATATATATATATGATGCAGTTTTTATCCTATGGATTGGTTTTGGATTTTGACGTTAAGAAACGCGATCCTTACTCTCATCGTTAGCCTGAGCACTTAGAATAAATCCCGCCTAGTTAAGGTTGGGCCGAATCTAAGTGTGGCGGTAATTACTCCATTGGTTGCCTATAGCAAACTCGGGGTGTTACAGATATGATGTAGTGAGCTGAGAAATTCAATTGGATGAGAGGAATTCACCAAGTGCGTGATATTCACAACCATGGTTAGAATATGATGTGATTATTTTTTTTTATTAAAATGACTCTCTGCTCTGTCTTCTGTCTTCCGGAAAAATAAAGTAAATGATTTGACCTTTAATTTCTTTTGGCCAGTGACTATGTGGTTTTTTTTTTTTTTTTTTTTTTTTTTAATGGAAGTGTATCCGCAACACTTTCAATTAAGAAAGGGTCGCCGATACTCTTATTATTTTTATAAATAAATAAATTCGAAATCCTGCTTTTTTTAAGAGTCGCGGATGCTCAACATTTCAACACATTCAACCAACTAAGAATGCTTAATTCGTGAAAAAAATTAGAAGAAAAAAGAATGACAATATGATAATTATTCTAGATATTGATCTATTATATTTTTGATGATATGATGGTCGAGCTGATTTGAAGAGTGGAAAATGATTATATATATATATATATATAATTTCAGGTGCGGTCGTGCTATCCCGTGCGGCCGTGCAGTCACACACCACTCAATGGTACGAAATACACCACTCAATGTTAAGAAACACACCACAGTGCATATTTGTGTGGTGTGTTTCTTAACATTGAGTGTTGTATTTAGTAACATTGAGTAGTGTGAACCGCACGGGAGAGCACGACCGCACCTGATCATGACTATATATATATATATATATATATATATATATATATATATATATATATATATAACTAGCTGCGCCTGCCCCTTAACGTGCGGTCGCATCAGTGCGACCGCACCACTATGTATACAAAAATTGTTTATTAAAAAAAAACCTTTGCTTTCCGCGACACCCTTAAAGGGTGTCCCGGAAAGCCTATACTTTCACAGACACCTTCATCCGCTACACATGTACATGTGTACGTAGCGGAAACACTTTTATAGGTGTAGTGGATGTGCTTTTTTGTACTAGTCTCTAAAGTTTGTTGTTAGGATTGGTGTGTGGTTTTGCTCAAGAATGTTAAATTCTTTGTTAGGATTGGTGTGTGGTTTTGTTGTTAGACTTTCGTCCAAATAGGTAAGTCAATGATAAAATAGGACTTTTTATATTAGAGTTAATTACACTTTTGGTCCTGTGACTATTGGGGTCATGTTAATTTCAGTACTTGACTTTAAAAACTATCAATTTCGTCCTCTAACTATACAATTTTTAACACATTTGGTCCTCCCGGCCAAATTTCGCCGGAATCTTTTAATTCCATTTTAATTTGTTTAATTTGGGCCGGGGTGAATAGGTCATTTAATGTTTTTCCTTCTTCTTCCTCCTTCATCCTTCTTCATTCTTCAAAAACATATGCCGCCGGTGGTGGTGTTATGTTCTTTGACAAGTAGTATATACCTCATAATAGCAATTGGCCGAACGGATTTAATTTCTCAAAGTAATAATTAAGAAAAGAGTTTTTTTTAAGCCACCGCCGCATTCCAGGAGCTCGTAAAAGCTTGTGACGAACCTCTGGGTTTCTCTGTTTTTAGTTTTGATTTTCTTTGAATTTTGGCTTCCTGTATGGTTTTAAGATCTGGGTTTTTAAAATTCTTTTGAAGCTTTACTTGAAAATTTTTGAATTTTTTTTATAGCTTTTGTATTTCTGTTTTTTTTTTTTTCGAATCTGGGATTTAAATTTTGTGCATGAATATGGGGAATAAATTGAGGGCAGCTTCCATGGATTAAACAAATCTAAATAAATTCCATTGTGAAATCAACCTGCACGTTGGGAAATCCTCCCCAAGAAATGATGGAACGGTGACTCAAACTTTACGAGGAAGGACAAGTACAGGGTTCTCGCAGGAAACGATGGAACAGGGTTCTTGCCGGAAACGATGGAACGGTGAATCAAACAATAAATGACCGATTTGCCCCCAAATTAAAAAAAAAATTAAATTAAAAGATTCCGGCGACATTTGGTCGGTGATTTGTTCGGGAGGACCGAATGTGTTAAAAATTACATAGTTAGGGGACTAAATTGTTAGTTTCTATTTCAAATTTGATTGCAATTTACATTCCTTACCTGCAATTAGGTTTTGTGATTTTAATTCATAAGATGAGTAACTAATTTCTCTAGAGGGATTGAATTGCACAAAATTGTGATGCCTAGTGTATGTTGATCTTCAATTCTCTATTGTGGAAATTGATTGCAATAATTGGATTCCTTATTCTTGTTTCTTGATTGTAGTGTTGATTAGATTCTAAGAGTTTTTGGCCAATCTCTTGGAAGATTGGGGCATTGATCTAAGCATGTTAGTGATTAGTGTTGAGGCTAGCTCCTTGCAATCTTGAATTCTTATTAGTAGGAAGGTGTTTAAGTCTAAGTGTTCGATGAAATGCCTCTAATGCCTTTGGTTGCCTAATAAACATTCCTAAGCTAGAGAGCCCTAGTACACTACTTGTGGAAAGGAATTAAGATCAAACAGCCTTGAATAACCAATTTAGGTGAATCAATGTTCCCTTGCTATAGACACAAGATGAGGCATAACAACCGAGCATGATTCATTCCCTTGTTTATTTTCATTGATTGTCTCATTACTTCTTTACTTTAGTTGCTTGATTTCTCCAAACAATTGATTTTCATTTGTGCACAATGGCATCCTCTTGTGAATCACTATGCATTCGTTGCATAAAAGCTAAGTAATCTTCCGACTTCCTTCCTTCGAGATCGACACTCGGGGAGTTTATCTCTTCGTTTTAACTTTCATATTCCATAAGTTTTTCACCACCACAAATACGCAAATTTTAAAATAGCACCGTTGCTGGGGAAGGCAATAGGTTGTCATTCCTTAGCTTTTATTTGATTGAATGTTTGTGTGAATCGAGTGTTTGTCATTTTTTTTCATTTTCTTTTACTTGTTACATACCCTCTCTTAACTACTTTTAGTCAAAAGAGGATTGTTTGCTTTCTTTCTTGTGTTATTTTGGAGGTGAATGCACACAAGGGCAAAAGGTAATCAAGGCTTACTTCCATATATCCAGAGATAAACAAAACAACTCGAAGAAATAACATCCAAATTGAGGACATGGCTTCTACAAGTGCCAATAGAGATTCACAAGAGAGAGGAGTCCCTAATCAAGGCTGGGTGTTCGCTTTGAACTAAGGATTTGTGATTTCACAACAGCAGCAAACTCATCATCTAATCCCATGAGGAAATCGTACAGTTGTTCCTTCTCTTTCATATCAACCAATTGTTTTGACATATTGTATGTGCATCCCCTATAGACACACTTTGGCTGTGGTGAGATTGCCATCATCATGTAATATGTTGAAACTGGAGCATTTTCTTGTCGTGGGAGTACAACTGCTTGCCTGATTTCAAAGGCTCTCGACGCACTTCCCTATCCAAAACTTTCTTCCAAATCAACCCAAATGTCCCTAGCAGTATTAGCGTATCTCACACTATTCCTCATGTCCCTATCCATAGCATTTTTAACCAACCTTGCACCATAGCATTACAAAGCATCCATTGTTGTAAATATGGTGAATCGGGTGTCGGCATAGCTATGGATCCATCAACGAGCCCCATCTTGTTTTAAGCGAACAAAGCATCACGCATATCGTTTACCCACTCCCCCTAGTTGCCATCACGGAGGAGTTCGGTGACATGAATGTGTTCGGGAGCATCTGAAGCGTGTAAAAAATAAGGCGACATCACATCTACGCAACCAGACAAAACTTCTGTTTCTTCGCCACCTTCATCTGATGTCTTTGGCGTAACCTCTTTTGCCTTGTCATCACCTCCCTCGGATACCATGATGAAAATGGCGTAATTGATTGAAAAGCAAAAGGATATACTGAGAAGAGAGGGAAGGGAAAAGGTTACCATTCATATATAACTGATCATAGCAAAATAAATACAAGAAGAAATATTTAATGTTATACAAGGAAAATACAATATTAACAGTTGGTGTAATCTTCAAAATATATATGATACGTAATATTTTCTTCCATATTCATCAGCTTATGTGTTGATTTAATGTAAATTAATTTAAAGATGTGTAATCATGATTGTAGCCTTCTCATGTGTGTTCAAATTAAGACACTATTTGTGTATGAGTTTGCTTCATATTGAACCATATATATCAGAGTATTTTTAGCAGGGGCAAGAGGTTATCTATATATTAAGACTAGTATCTATATATGTTTGGTTAGGCTGAAAAAGATGGAGAAGAATATATATCAGAGTATTATGACTAGTATCTATAAATGTTTGGTTAGTATATATATATTAGAGTATGCATTGTATGAATGATTCAAAAGAGAAGTTTAACGTGCTATACACAAACCATCCAACATTGCATCCTTGTTTGTTAATTGCTGAAATTGTGGTCGGAGAGTGTAGCATTTTGATTGAATTGGTGTTTAATTATATTATATAGTTGCCTAGCAAAACCTTAGCTATCTTTCTAATTAATATTGGAAATAATTTATGTGTGTTTCATGAAATTAACAAATTCAAAACCTCTTACTCTGCTTCCCTTAATAGGAAATTCCATCCTACACGGAATCTTGAAGATATTTGAAATGGAAGGTTTTACTGAGGAATCGTGAAAATAAAATTTGGGAGATAGAGTTATCAAAAAATGGAGATGCTATGTTTTTTAGGAATGGATGGGATAAAGTACTGAAGGATAATTATGTAGTCACTACTACAAAAAACCCTTTTAATGTCATATTTTTTTTGTACATATATAACGTCGGTTATTTTGCAACGTAGTTGTGAGCGATATACTACGTAGTATATAAATTATACGACGTCAGTTCCAAAACCCGACATCGTATAACATTTAAAAAAAATAAAAATTAAGGATTTGGCGTCAGTTTTTTACTTATCTATTTTTAAAAATAAAAAAAATAGGTACGACGTCGGTTATGTGTAATAACCGTCGACGTTGTAACAATTTAAAAACTAAAATATAAAAGATACAACGTCGGTTATGATTCATAACCGAGAGTTGTATCTTTAAAAAAAAAAAATTCACTGTGCTCAACGAAGAGGGAGATGTCTGCCACTGTCAACGAAGAGGTGTTGTTGTCCACCACTGTCAAGAGCTTACATCATATACATTCATTGAACAATGAAACCAACTCTTTAAGCCAAAAATGAAACCATAGAAAAACACAAAATAATATAGAATAAATTATTTATGGTTACTTCATACCTTGCTTCCACAAACATGGCTTGTGTCTGTTCACCTCAAGAAACGGTCCGATCACCTCTATTTCTGGTGTTGGTCTGCACTTCTTTGTGTAGGAATCTGATTCTTGAAAATCACAAAGAAAATGGAAAAACACAAAATAATAATAATCCACGAAGGATAACTAAACCAGGAAAATAAACCACAAAGGTTAAATAAACCTGTAATACAGCTTGGGGACAAAACTAGATGATGATCTTGGGTTAGTCGGAAGCATGAGTCGTGTTGCCACTGTTCTTAAAATCTTATTTACCGCCTCCTGTGGTGCTGGAGCGTTGCGGTCTAGGTTTACCGCCACTGTCCTTAAAATCTTATTTACCGCCTCCCTTGGTGCTGGAGGGTTGCGGTCTAGGTTTACTCCGGCTTTTGAGACGTTGATGGCTTGAAGGAAAAGATGAGCAGTGTTTTTGAGGGAGAAAGCAAACCAACGAAATCTATACTATATATAAAAGTAAAATCCTCCTATTTCATTTTTCCGTCCAAACTTTTCTAATCAATTAATTAAATATTTTATTGGTCAAATAATTAATAAAGCTTATTAATATCAATTAATCAGTAATATTGTTTCTATATTCACGTATCAATACTATTAATAAAAGAAAAATCATTCCCTTCAACTTTCCCGCACAAACTTATATTATTAATTAATTGTTAAAAAATTTAATAAAGTTTAATTGGTAACAAAATTTTATTTACCAAATTATGAGAATAATTAAACCATTATAATAGTGAGAATAATGGAAATAAATTCTGCTTAATTTTATAAGAAAAAATAATATATTAATTATTATTTACTCCAATAATAATAATTCGAATACTTATTTATACTTCTATATCTATACAACTAGTATGATACCCGTGCGTTGCACGGATGAGATTAAAGCTAATATTTAAGCAACGTTATCAACATACTTTATTTAAAAGAATATAATATTTAAGATTAAAAATTATTAAAAACTTCATGGTACACAACATTTGTAGTATAATTACTACTGTCAGTATCTTCATTTGCTATCAACAAACGTAGACCTTTCGGGTTGCTAATCCTTGAAGCTGCAACGTATAGTTGACCATGAACAAAGACCGGTTTCCTTAATAGTAAGCCAACGTGTGTCAGTGTTTGTCCTTGACTCTTGTTGATAGTCATTGCGTATGATAGCATCAGCGGGAATTGTCTTCTTTGGAATTTAAAAGGTAATCTTGTATCAGTTGGGGTCATTAACATCCTTGGTATCAAGACAATTTGACCTTCATGATTTCCTGAAACAATCTTTGCCTCCACAACATGATCAGCTAATCTGGTGATTATAAGTCTTGTACCATTACATAGACCCATTGAGTGATCTATGTTTCTCAACAACATAACCGGAGATCCAACCTTTAAAGTTAAAGAATGGTTAGGTATGCCAGACGCTTTCAAGCCATTGAGGAACTCAGGAGTGTGCATATCCGCGAGGATACCATTGCCAGCATCAGATCTACAGACAGTATCGCAACTTAGATATGTCTTGCTCTCCGCCACATGCAAATTAGTCATATACTCATTTATTTCATTGACAACGTCTAGTGTGGGTGCCAAAATTGCCCTATTTGATATGTATTGTAGTTGGCAACCGCCTTCCTTGAACAATGGAAATGTACTCTCAACAATTGTGGCTATGTCATTACCATTAGCTGGCAACAACATTTCATCAGGGATGAGAACGTTCGAATACCCATCATTAGGTCCTCCCATTGTGCCATCTCCTATAGCAGCTAGCCAGGATGCAAACTCTTGAATTGTTTTGAGATCAGCTGTTGATTCTTTGTTTGACAGTCTAAGATTCTTTGTTAACCTTAGCACTTGACATGATTCCCAAAGGTATGAAGAGTTTATTGAAGCTGACACAATGTCTTGGCGTGTCCCTTTAGGGATAACTGGCAGAATCTGTCTGAAGTCACCTCCAAGTACTACTGTTTTTCCTCCAAACGTCCGGTTCCCAGCATCACTATCAGTGAAGCGCATTAGATCACGCAATGTCCTATCTACGGCCTCGAAGCAATGCTTGTGCATCATGGGTGGTTCATCGCATATTATTAATTTGCACTGTATAATGAGTTCTGCCAAGTTACTACCTTGTGTGATATTGCTGGTCGAATCCTCGGTGACTGCAATTGGTATTGCAAACCTCGAGTGAGCTGTTCGCCCACCTGGAAGCAATAGAGATGCAATTCCACTGGAAGCAACGTTTATGACAATATCACCTCTCGCCCGAATCTTGGCAGATAACGCTCTCCATACAAATGTCTTCCCAGTTCCACCGTATCCGTAGACAAAGTACAAACCACCCTTTTAATGGTCAACGTCATTCACTACTGTTTCGTACACAAGCTTTTGCTCTTCCGTCAATTTGCTCTCCATTATTTGACTCTCCTTTAACAATGCCTCACGGTCGTAATCAAGCTCATCCCACAACAACGGATTTTCACACCGCACAACATCATCATAGTTTGGAATTGGCATGTGAGGGTAATCTTTCAATGACTTGTTGTACGACAGTAACAAACGCTCTATTTCAATCAAGGCCAAATTCTTCTTCTCGTCATCAGACAAACACAAATCTAAACATTGTGAAAGACAATCTTAATTAAACATAATATGATTAAATAATATACGAAAGGGATATTATACCAAATGAATTATAATTTACCTTCTTGTTGCAACACTTTGCGCTTGTTAAATTCTACATCTTCTGCCAGATGTTGCCACACTACATCCCACACGTTTTCTGGCCGGTTGATCAAGTTGGAAGTAAGTAATATGACAAATAATTTCCTCATCGAGTAGGCAGTAGACCAATAGCTTGTTTCGACAATGGCGTCAATGTATTCTTTATCATCGTCTAACAAACCTCTAGCGTAACATGCATCTCGAAAGGTGGGGTATATGACACCCTTATATGACTTGATGTCCTCCCAATTAGTCGGTCCTCGAACTACATTCAGAAGACATCTCAAGTAGTATATTTCACCACTTCCTGGAGGTACATAAAAAATTCTTCCAATTGAGAACCCCCTTTGCCTGGGATGCCACTCTCTGATATCCTTCTTCCAAACAAATTTTGTTGGCATGTCAATGTATGGCAGCTGCTTCGCTGAATCAAATTTCTTGTTAGCCTCGAACTAAGCGGTGAACATACTTTGATTTACCGTAGGTCGATTCAAGACATTATCTATACGATCATCATCCTCAAAAACAACCGATTGGCATTCAGGTAAATGGAAGCTAAGTCTTTCAACTGGCGGGAACCTGAATTGGACATCGTAACTTAAAAGACGCCAAGTTGCCTCGCATGCAGAGACGTACCTGTAATCGTAATACATTGTTATTTCATCAATAGTGTCATTCTGTTGCTCATCACTTGTGCTTTTGTAGAACTCTGCAGTGACCCTATCGTTGCCTTTATTGACGTACTTAAACAGATATTTGATGGCCCTAGATTGATTGCACCACTCCACGTTGATGTGTGCCCTATACTTGAGAAGCAAATACCTATTATGCGGCACCACATACCTACTGTCAAGCTGCACGCCATTCTTCTCCACAGTTCTAGAACTTTCACTTCGCTTATATATCGGATACCCATCATCATCCCAACTTGATACATTAACAAATTTCTTTGAGAAGTGCTTTGAACACTTATTATTTACCATGCATGGAGATTTTGGTCGATGTAATCCACAAGGTCCATGAATCATAAACTCTTCAATAGCTTTGTAGTATTCCATGTCAACCTCTTTGTCAGGAATTTCAGCTGAAATGAATTTGTCCATTGATGCAGCAGTAAATGGTTCTGACAGTCTTTCCAGAAAGACTATAATGTGAGCATGTGGTAAACCGCGCTTCTGGAATTCAATGGTATATACAACTGTAAGGGGAGATTGTTTAAAGTGTTCGGTTAGCCAATTGTTAATATATTAGTAATAAGTTAATCAACTTGATTCATAATATCTTGAAGCAGAAAATAACAAATACCTGCAGTAACGGTACCGAATAGTGTGCCCGATCGTATTTCTTTTACTAAACAGTCCAGCTTCATCTTAAAAACCCTGCATACAATGTCTGGCCTATCTTCTGCGTTGAGATTGCATTTTTTCATGTATCTCTGAATCTCTGGCCACTTCGGGTTGCATGTAAAGGTGATAACCAAATTTGGATAACCCTTATGTCGACAAATGGCCATAGCATCCTGGTAGTTTTGGATCATATATCTAGCACCATAAGTGAAACTGGATGGCAATATTATTCTTTTACCTTGTTTGCTAGTGTCAACTTCTCCTCTGGTCAAGGCATCTGCAAGGCCTTTGTATGCTTCACACCTCAACGACTTTTGATTATTTCTAATATACATAAGCCTGCTGGACTCTACCATTGTGTACGCATCTACCAGGAACTGCTGAAAAAGTCTCCGTGCATATAGGATTGTGGACATCTCGTTAAACCTCTCATGTATCCGATAAGCGAAGAACTCACGTTGCGACACCTAACAACGACCACCGCTTCTCTGCTGTATGACTTCATTGAAATTGATATCCTCCCTATAGCCGTCTTCCCCATAGGGGAACAGAATAGGATATTGTAGTGGTAGGTACGCTGGGTTAAGCTCATTTATCCTCTTTAGACCACCTGCCTTAGTCTCAACCAAAATATCCCTGGAACCCATATTTGGGTCAATGTCACCGACGATCAGAGCCGCAACCTCTGACACCGTTGGTAGGTTGTATGTCCTTGCATCAGAATTACGCTTACCAATTAACCTCATCTTGAAATCTACTCCTGGATTTGAGTCAATATTACCCTTGGCACATCGAAATGATTTCACCAACACATTGTGTTCATCCAGTTCATGCTTTATATCTTTGACAATTTCCAAATGCAGTTTTGCATTCTGTTCACCCATGCTAACACAGGATAAGAGGTAAGATTTTCAGTAAATGTCCGAATTGTAATGGGGTTGAACTAATGCAATTACATTAATTAAAACTGTGATGATAAAAATGGAGATAAGTTACCTGAATGCACTGATCCGATTGTCCACCTCATTATCCGTGTTGTGAATGTATAATTGAGCGAATTTGGGCCTATTACCTTCTTGAGGAATTAATCCTCCAATTAGATGAAAATTCTGACCATGAATCCGAAAAATAGGAGGGGCATTACCAATGTTTATGGATTTGTCCACCTTTGCTCCTAATGAGGTAAACGCAAACATGTTGTTGTACCTCCTAATGTATCTTAAAAATTCTTTTTGTTTCTCTCCTTGACTAAAAAATAAGTCAAACAGCCTCTTAGGCGGTCACATCATCTTAGGGAGCACAATTTTCCCATGGCCACAACAACCAGAATACTTTGGTGTACCGCAACGTGCAGCTTTATTCATTCTCTCTTCAAACCAAAAGATTGCATTGCAGTTCTGACAAATGTTGCTCGGGTCACCAATATCGTGATAAGTCACTAATAAGAAGGAAACCATATATGATTATGAATTACCTCCATTTAAACAGCCATATAATTCATTCACATGGATATACATGTGAATTAAAGATTAATAACATTTTTCTTACCGGCAAGTGGCGGCATAATATCAACCTTGGCCTTCTGAATATTATCGATTAGCAATTGTTGAGAATCGACAACAGCTGTGCCCTTCTGAAATGTAAGCCTTTGAGACCTTCGAATGGCAAAATTGGTCTCCGCTTCAGCTTGCAAATTGCGACTAAAATCGTCAGAAATATTTGGGATAGGGCATTGACTTTGTTGATGTATTGTTCTGTCCAAAACTTATGAAAAAAACGTAATGAAATTAAAGACAATTAAAACTTAGGTAACTTGTTCAATCAAAAAACTTGAATACAATTGTACATACTAAATGTATCTAATAATAATTACATAAATTTTTGGACTACAATACTACATATTACATAGTAAATTTAGATAACAATTAATACGGGTTTTAGCAATATAAATTTGAAAAAAGCACAGAATACAATAGTAAATAATAAAAAAGTATATTAATACCAAACTGAAACAATTTACTATTCAAATAATCGTAAAAACAATGTAACCTACAAATATCATAGTAATTGTTGTTTGTCTACATGGCCAAAGTAATATATGGGTTGAATGCATATTGTTTAAAAGAATTTTAAAATAAATTACTACAATAATAGCACATGGTTCCTTAAAGTTAAGAGATACCATTATTTAAGAAGAATGTACGTGTCTGTCCTCCTCCTTGTACCGTCTCGAATTCGGCTTCAAGATTTCTACTAAAATCAACGCCTATCTTGTACCTCGAGGTTTGACTAACTTGATGGTTGGTGTTGCCAATAACTTATTACAACAATAAATTGAATGTAAACAAAATTAGAACATATGTTTAGAACATATATTTGAGCACAAAAAATAAATTATAGTGCATTTAACCAACCATTAAGCGAACATGTAAATTAAAATCATAATTTTTTAGGTGCATTGCATTATACAATTGCGCAAAAATGTTATACTCCGACAAACATTCATAAAGCGGTGAAAAGAAGGGAACCTAATTGTCAAAATAATCATACAATAATAATATAATGTTGAATTGAAAATCACTAACCTGTACTCAAATTGCTTAATGATTGGCCATTGGGCGTAGATGACGTTGCTACAAAATGTGTCTACTTTTGTAATTCATTGCAGCATACAACAGATTTCTTGTTGCCTTTTGTTGTACATTGTGCTTTAGAAGGCCGAGCTAATTTGCATTCCGATAAAAAATTTAGTTAAAATTGTAATCAAAAATTGCTTCAGTAAAACGTTAAGGATTATTAAATATGGTTTATGTGACTAACCATTAGACACATCATTTAATGGTCCTGTAAATTTAGTACGTTGTACTGAAGTTGTAGCCACTGCAAAAAAAAAAAAAAAAAAAGTCTAAGCATTTATATTATTGAAATGGATATAATTTGTGTTAAGTTACCACATCTCAAGTTAACATCATTCAAACAAAAAGCAACATTAAATAATAAAAACGAAAGATGAATACAACAAAGAAATATATTAATTTAATGCAATTAAATCCAAATTAAATTCGTTTTATACCTTCATTTTGATTGAAAAACGAATAAAATCTTAAATAATAAAAAAAGTAATTCAATACCGAACAGATATACTTTACTATGAAAATAATCGTATCAAAAATTGAATCTACAAATCAAAGAACATGCATTTAATTGTAAACGTGTTCAACGTAAGCTATGGGTTGGAACGATATTGTTTTTGGTACTGACTGAATTATAAATTCCTTTGTCGGCAAGACCATAAGGATTTAAGAACACGTTAAGAATTACCGTTATTTAAGAATGATGTATTTGTTTCCGCTGACCGCTGTACAGTGGCAAATTCCGCTTCCAAATTCCGACTAAAATCAACAGCCATAGTGGACGTCAAGCTTTGTCTCACTTGATGGTTTGTCGTGGCCATAACTTATTACAACAATAAAAAAAATGTAAACAAAATGGAAATTAGATTAAATAAAATCACTAATTTGATTTTAAAAAATAAATTATAGATCATTTAAACAATAAATGAACAGATAAACGTTAATCCTAATTTTTTTTACGTGAATTGCAACACAAAATTACAAATAAATTTATTAATGCAATACACAACAAACCAGAAAAAAAAATAGGTGAAATTGGTTTCAATAATATTAACTTAATTAAATAATCAATAATTTAGAAGAACTAACCTGTACTGCAATTGCTTAATGTTTGCACATTCGGCGTAGATGACGTTGCTCGAAAAGGTATTGCCTTTTGCAAATCATTGTAGCAAATTACTTCATTTTTGTCGACTTTTGTTGTACATTGTGCTTTAGAAGGCCGAACTAATTAGATAATTTTAAAAACCATTACATTTTTTATATAAAATAACGCAAATGTTTATGTTAAATAAATATGGTTTATGTGACTGACCGTTAGTGACATCATTTAATGGTGCTCTAACTTTGACTCGTTGAACTGAAGTTGTACCCGCTGAGAAAAAACAAATTCCAAGCATGAGCCATACTCAAAAGGATATAATTTGTGTTCAGTTGCCACATGTCACAAGTTTAAATTATTCAAACAAAAAGCATTATACTATTTAATAGAAAAAATAACGTTTAAATATTCTAATAACATGCAAATGGGAAATATTATATTAGTTTTATACCTTCATTTGATATGACACTTTGAGACTGGTTCTTGTTGCAAGCAATACTCGATTTAATTAGTTGACCACCTGTAAATATGAAATATTTAAAAAATTGACGGGTATAATATGTTTATGCATCGACATTTATGAATACTTACTATGAGTTATAATGCTCAATGGTGAATTCATTGAATTTTCAAATACACCATAAACGTAGCTATTCTGAAATTGCGACCCATTTCCATGTTTAGGAGTATGATTATTACTCAACTCTATGGATGACGCGTTCTCTTGATCTGTAAATCACAAAAAAAAAAGATAACAATTAAAAAAGAAATTAGTAGTATTGAAAAGACGGCAATTTAATGAATTTTGACTTGATTTAAATTCTTAAATTGCTAGGCTTATTATCTAACGGAATACAAATATGACTTGCTCTCACATTCATTTACACATCGCAAATATAATTTATAATTTCCATCAATATATATATTTCTGGAAAAATATATCAAAATTTTGTGTACATATAAATAGCAAAAAAATGAAACAAAATATATATAATATAAAAAAAAATATTTAAAGCAAGGGTTTCACCTGCTAAGTACACGTACTCTCTTTGCAAGAGAGATACGTGTACTAAGGAAATGAGAGTGAGAAGTGAGATAGCGATTTGGAAACCCTGGTGCTGTCTTCTCTTCGCTTACCTCATTTCTGTGCTCCAAATAGCAACAGCGTGATTCATTAATTCTAACAGCCTCCGTACTACGCCGGCATATCACCGTGCGTTGAATCTCACTCTCGATCTTCATCCTATGGTATTTCCTAATGGTCCGAGAATTACAACCCATTGTTTTTGGATGTACTTTGGTTCAACTGAATGATTTGGTAAGTGTTTATCAAACCCTATATACGTGATTTTCAATCTGCAATTAGGTACTCTATTTGAGCGTCGATTTGAGGTGAAAAATCGAAATCAATCTGGTTGTTATCTGAATTGATTTTACGAAGTGTTACCCAAAATCGATAGAAATTGGGTCTAGGGTTTTTTGTTTCAAGTCTGTGCTGTAGATTGACTTCAGTAGATTAACTTATTCATCACTGAATTTGTTTATGTGTAGAGTGAGGTCATTTCTGTATACATTCTGTAAATATTATTAAAATCTGTTCTTATTGGATACTAATCTTCTGCTCAGTATGAGTATTCTGTGTTTTTTTGGACCCATTAGAGATGAATATAAAGGACTGAGCAGAAAATGTTAATACTGAAGAATACTCAATGCGTACCTGGTATTATAGGCTGAGGGTGTTTCCTTTTACTGCCAATGAGAGCTGACTTGGTAAGTTTCTTCATTATTAGCATTCATGAATTGTAGCTGTGTGTGTAAAATTTGCTTTCAAGGTTTATGGTTTTTATATTGCTGGTTGATAATCCTGTGAGTAATAATAATGATTGTTTTGGTAGCCTTTATGCTTGCACTAGTATCTATTAGACTGTTGGAATACTAAGAGTCTCTCAAGTAATTAATGTTGCTAGATGAATACTACAAATCATTTGGCACACCATGCTATAAATGGTAAATCTGTTAATGTATATCATCTGTTTATTTAGTGATAATTATTTGATTTTCCTTGTTGTGACTAATATGTATAATGTAGGTTTGGCAGATGATGAAACTACATTCTGATGCCTAATGAGTAGCCAACACTGAGCTGCTGTTATTTTTTTTAATGGTTGAGTACTAACTGAAATGTTATAAAATGACAAAATGAGAAAAACTATACACCTGAAACTATTAGCTCAGGTGCTTGTCCCGTTTTACCAAAAACCGACATGTGTAGATTTGGCAAACTCTAAAATGGTACTAATTTGTTTCAGGTGGTTTGTTTGGTTGTTTCTGCCATTACCATTATTTAAAATTGTTCTTACAGTCTGGCAAAACCTGAAGGATTACTCTTGGCATGAACGTGTATTGTTTCTGCCACTGCAAGTGTTGCATTTTCCAATTGAGAGTTACCATTAAGTTAGAGATTAATGTTGTTTGTAGTCATATCTATACTGTCTTGAACAATAGTCTGCAGGTTGGCTGGGTAAGATACTGATTTAATTGTTGCAAGATAGGAGGATATCATTGGTTCCTTTGGTTCACAGCCAAGATATGAAGGTAAAGAGGTGCTGCAGTTCATATTGAAGTAACAGAGCTGCACATTTTATTTCTGCAAATTATGTAGAAAGGCACCAAGTTTCATTATGCAATATTTATGTATTTATGTATACATTAAAGAACTTGGAAGTCAGTATGAGTCTGGTTTAAGCTCAAATGTAAAGTAGTGCAGTTCCTTATAAGTTTTCCAGTTATTGCAACTCTCTATCATTCTAAGTAAGTGTGACTCTTAGTGATTAAAATAAGTGTTTAATGAACTTAATGGATCAGTTTTTGATATTGGAAGTCAGTATCTGCATCTAAGTAAGGCTGTAAAGTATTGCAAGTTCCTTATAAGTTAATGAGTTATTTTAACTCATTAACTTTCTGCCTAAGTCTGTAAGTGTGAACTTAATGGATCAGTAAGTGCAAAAATATTTATGTATACACTAAGGAATGTGGAACTCAGTCTCTTGGTCTAACTGAGTCTTTCAGTCCATTATACTCATTATCATTCTCAGCATTAAAACTACTTAATGGATCAGTTTTAAAACTAATTATAAAAGAGAACAAAGTTTAGTTCATTAGTTAATCCTTTGTGATCCTTAACTGTTGCAGGCCTTTTAGTATAATGGACCATTTACTTAATCCCACATTTTCATTCGCAGTTGTTGTTTTCTTTGATGCAGAAAGGACTTCCATAAGGTGGTTTAGAAGATAAGCAGCTGAGTTGATCTGAGCTCAGAGATAAGTCACTGAAATTAATTTATATCAATTTTTTTGCAGTATTTCTTTTTATTAGAAGTTTTGTTTAAATATGAAAATATGAAAATATGAAAATGCAGACTTAGTGTTGATTGCATTAGTGGACCCAAAATGAATGAAAAAAATTACCTTCATTAGAATTGTAAATATATAGTACTGCAAAAAAAAAAAAAAATGATTACAGGAAACTATTTTTTCAACACTAAACATTACTATCTCTAATACAAACAGAATCAAAACTGGCTAAAGTTTAATATACTTTCAGCTACACTGTAATGTATAAAAACCTAATTCCTTGGATGCAATCTTTTCTGTATTCCATAGTGTTTTGCTCCAGTCCTCTAGCTTGCTACATACCTGCAAAGAAAAAAACATAATACTATGCATAACATCTATAATCTCAAAGTAAAAGTTCCTAACACTGTACTAAGATTGGCTAACTGAATCTTAGAATGATTTCCCGAGTGCAATAGTGTTAGGAATACAGTACCCATCTGCCAAAAAAGGACAAAACATAGTACAGAATTAAAATTACAAAACCAATGCCCAGTAACAAAACCCTTGAGCATATAAAATTTTTTCTCAGATTGTCAAACTTGTCAGTAAATGCATTCAATCTATTTTCTCTAACTTCACTTTGATGTCTTGAATCTCTTTCTGCTTCTTGCCAGCCTGTGTTGATGAAAACTGATCTAGCAAGCACCTCTTGACAGCTCCCTCAGTTGAATCACCAACAGCAACATGGGGAATACTTGCTATGGGACTTTCAGCTTCATCACTTAAAAAACCCTAAAATGCAAATGCAATGTAAGTACATGTAAAATATTTATATGTAATGTGAAAGCGTTAGAAAATAGATTATAAATTAATGGATTCATCCATACCTCAAAAAAATCATCATCACCACCCAGACTCATTTGCATGTTAGAGTTGCAAGCATTCTCTTCTAGTTTCAGCAGTTGACTGCAATGTTCTTTGATAATATGTGGGTCATTGTTTATCCTCAGCACGGGAAATGGAGTGTTACGGTAGGATGTGTGATCTGACTTTGCTGTAATCTGAAACAGCAAAGTCTTGCCTGCCAACTCTGTGATCTGCTTTAATGGCTGATTGCTCTGAAAAAAAATATAGGAATTAGTGAGAATTAGTTATAATAAATACAGTAGATTTAAAAAAAAAAAAAACAAATCACTTACCTTAATACTCTTTTCATATAACTCTGTTGCTGGCATTCCTATCAACTCCTGGCACTCCCTATCCCACATTAAAAATGAAGCATTACCCTTAAGGTCAACAACTCTTAGTGTAATCTTATACCTTAAAATCCCAGTTTCCCAAATTTGAAAACACTTGAAACATTTATTGACTCCCTCAGAAATCTTAAGTTTTTTATAGCATCCCGGCTTCCTACAGGAGCTATAAAACCATTCAGTCGGATTAACAACACCCGATATCCTTGCAGCAACCCAAAAATCTCCATACTGCATTGACACAGTTATGAATTAGAGAGGATGTAAGCAAAAAATACATTACAAAGGTAATTTAAAATGTTGTATTACCTTATCATTGTCATAGATCTCCTTTATGGTAGTTAGTTCCATAGACTTACTGCTGGATTCATCCATAGTGTTGGTAAAACTAAAACTGGATAGGGATGCTATACTTCTCATAGGTGTTTGATATCCTATGTCCGTAAGACTGAAATTCAAATATAGTAGAAAAAATGTAGTTCAGTACATGTAAAGAGAAACACAATGCAGAAATTAAATGTTTAAGATAGTAATACCTGTCCCTGAAGTTGATAAGTTCTGGATATTCCAGATTGAAAAGCACTTGAATTACATCATAAGATGAGCAGATCTTGACCTCACCATCTGAAATAAAATGCAACAAAAATTAATTGAGGAATTAATTCTTTCAGAACAGTTATGTGCATAATTGAATTGTAAATGCAGATTTGACTAACCACTGAGCCCTCTTTTTATCCGACAGAATTGTATGAGAACTATCACAGGATCTTTGGAAGGAGATTCATATAAATGCTGAATCTTGGAAACGTGGTCGTCCCAAAACGTGCAGGTTAACTTCTGTCCACTGTTTGTTTAAACACAGAAAATAAGTCTGTTTGTAAATAATATAGCATTATCATCTTTAGGCAGTTTATACTTACTGAGCATCCTCAAGCACAAGGTCTATGAGCCTAGCATTATTTCCACCAATCTTTTTTTCTTGAGGTTCATAGACTTCAACAACCCGACCAATGATATCTATTAAATAATTCAGAAAATTGGAAATAACTTGACTGGAAAAAAATGTATACATACACTACTACAGAAAACACCTTTAACGTCGGTTTTTTAGCACTTTTAACGTCGGTTAAAAATCGACGTCGATCTGGCCGACGTTGTATATAAATGATACGGCGTCGGTTGTAAAAACCGACGCCGTATGTATTTTTTATTTTTTAAAATACATAAACGACGTCGGTTATTTATAAAACCGACGTCGTTTATTTAAAAAAAAATAAAAAAATATGATACGACGTCGGTTTTTAGGAAAAACCGACGTCGTATCATACATTTAAAAAAAAAAAAATAAACGACGTCGGTTAATACGTATTAACCGACGTCATTTATTTTTAAAAAAATAAAAAAATTATATACGACGTCGGTTATATGAAATAACCGACGCCGTATGTAATTAATTTTTAAAAAAAATATATAAACGGCGTCGGTTAGTTCTTATTAACCGACATCGTTTATTTTATTTATTTTTTAAATATTAAAAATATTTTACGAATCTACGTAAAACCTGTACAGTATATTTCCAATTCACACATAAGTTTCAGAACCTGTGTAACAAATTAACATTTATAATTCACAATTGATCAAACTAATAAAGTTCTCAATTAATCAAAGCCAATAAACATCACAACTTATCAAACTAATAAAGTATACAATAACTAATAAAACATTGAATATTCAACATAAATCTCACAATTCAATAACTAATATACAACAAGTTCTAATTTAGACATGACTAATCGGACATACCTGCATCAGTGTTTCAAAGTCAAACCATGTCAACAATATATTTGATGAGTACCTAACAGTGAAGGCCTGCATGCAAGCCGTTCAAGCCAATCAATAGGTATACAAAAGAAAGACGTACCGAATTTCAGATTCCTTCCGCTCTCGAGGATTAATTTGAAAGAAAGCCAAGTCATATAAATTCATCATAATTTTTAATAATTTTAAACTACCAACAAAATAGACTTGTGCAGTATCCAGAAATTACCTCACTTCCATTTATTATTTTTACGCCTGCTAGGCGTGCCACCAAAACAAATCGAGATAAGCCACTTTTTACTGGATCTGTCACTAGATTCTCAGAAAGTCTTACTTCCTACACAAAATGAAATACATACACATGAAGTTCATAAAGTCAAATCATGCAGTTCTATATATAACAGCCTGTGTTGAGTAATGCGAATGAACTAAAAAGAATAGTAATAGATTAGAAATCTTACCAATGAGCTCTTTCTCATTCAATTCTGAATTACCTTTCAAACTATCAAAAGGCCTCAATCTGTACATTAACCAAGGGAAATTCTCTGACCTCAACTCTTTGTAAATAGTTTCATGATTCAACTGTATCATATATTCGTTCATGCTGGTCTTGTAGGTATGTCAGTTCGAAACAACATAAAAGTTCTTAATAGCATACACTTTGCCTTCTAAAAAACCCTTGCTAAACCTTGGTACCATTTTTGCTGGTATAGTTGCATGAATGACATTTCCCTATCAATTATATGGTTATTAATATTTGCAACAGAGAATGTATGTGATATTATTTATTCAGTATGCACGTAAGACTAATATGAGTAATTGTAATCTATGCAGATTAAGAAGCAAGAATAGCAATCTATAATGCTGAAGATTAAAAGCCAAGAACACATACCTCTGGGTCGTGTAAGACCAATTCTTGACTCTTTAGTTGAGCAGAGCCTTTCTTTTCCCATACCACGTAGCTACGAATTACTCTAACCTTGATTGCACTCCTATTGTTGAAGGTAGACAATCCGGTAGCCAGAGAATACATCCCCATATTGGACTCACGTTAAATGCAAATGGATCTGAGTTTTGGATGTTGAGAGTGATTCTGCTGTTGAGTTTCAAACTTGAGAGTGATTCTGCGCTTGTAATATATATTGTGATCCCAAATCACAACTCTCAAGTTTGAAACTGGAAGACTTCTACACGCTGAATAATTGTTTTTTCATTCCCGGTGCTATATAAATGAAGAGTCCTCGTTTGCCGAAACGTTGTAAACGATTCGATTTCCCCATGAACTCTAATCATGGCGTCGTTACCTTTTTTAAAACACGCCCAAACAAAAAAATAAATTTACCTTTCTTAGTTAGACAGCCAGCGCATTAACTCCCCTAAGTATGCAAATTCGAGCGGCATTTTTTCGAACCCAAAACGACAGCGTTTTTATTGGGCGGGAATTGTGGCCTAAGTGCATTTACTGCTCTTGTTATGGCTATTTTATATTAGAGACTATTAATAAAAATAAAATTATCCTTTGTAAAATTTCCGCCCAAACAATATTAAAGATAAAATGAAAAAGAAAATTGATATTACTAATTGATTGAAAATATAAAAAGATCCTAATGGAACGGAAATTAGGCCAGTTGGAAAAGGAAAAGGATATTACTAATTGACTGGAAATTATTTAAAAACTTTAAAAAAAATTACACTTCTTTTTGAAAACTTTAAATTATTTAAACTTTAAAAAAATTAATTAAACATGTGTTGTTAGAATTTTTTTTTAATAATTACAATTAATTCATTCAAATATGGAGGAGGAAGAAAAACTAAATGCGATATGGCGAAAATGAATATACTTAAGGTATAAAAGAATAATTGCACATATATTAGTGTAATTGCTTAATAATAATTGCCTAATAATTATTATGGTAATTGAGCTAAACATTAGTCGTTGAATTTATATTTATAATAATTATAAATTATAATTAAATTATTTCTCATTGTTTCCGTATTTATTTTAGTACAATTACATAAGTCATATTACATATCGATCTTTTTAAGATAATTGTAGACAAATAAGTCATATATTATTCAATTAATTGAGTAATACGTTTGCACTAATCTTATAATCAAATAAATGTACGCGTTCAATATTAGATTTTTTATAATTTTATCTTTATTTTTATTATCTAAATAAATAATAAAAAATTTATCCGTGTATCGCACAAGTAATTGGACAATTATTTCCTATAATTCAAGCAAGTAAATTATCAGAAAACATAATCGATCCAACCAATTTCATCAATAGCGTTATATTATATTCGATGTTATAATTTATATAATTGTATATCGATCCAAATATTCTTAAAAAATATTATAACAAATTGATTCCGTGCAACGCACGGGCGAAAATACTAGTATATAGTAATACATATTAAAATATTATAACAAATTGGCACAGGCGAAAATACTAGTATATAGTAATACAGATGCTCACCAACAAAATGTAAGGTATTATAGTATTACTTGAAATCAACCCGTTTGCACCCCTTGCACGCAAGAGAGAGTATCTAAACTATACAAGTAACTTAGTCATAAAAAGACCCTTGTATATATAGTGGGTCAAAACTTCATTCCCAACCAATTGTGGGACAAAAGCTACATAAGCTTTTTCCTCACCCAAATTCCATCTCAAATGGGTCTACTTTGACAACTAATTTCTCATTCACCCATTATTCATTTTGAGCGTACAACATATGGATCTCTTCGTCTAACTACGAAGAACCCGAATCCACATTGACCCGACCCAAATCGGATGTGGACCCCACTTTAAATTGTACAACAAAATGACCACTTAAAATGCCAATTTTAGTGCTATTTTCCAACACTCTGTTCACAAGTATGTTCATAATCATGGAGGATAGAAAATCTAGAAAAAATTATAAGAGAGTAAAACACCATGGCTTACGTACGCTGCTTCGCCAAGCACTCCTCTCGTGGTTGCTGCTGATGAAGTTAGTAGGAAGCTGTGAACCTGTGAGATGTGAGAAGGGAGGAAGAAGGGTTGTGCATGAAGGAGCTGAGATCTGTGAGATATCGTATTTAATTTTAAATATGTGCTTGAAGCTGGCTGGTAAATAAAAAAAAAAGGCATATTGTATGTATTTAATTTTTTTTTTAAAAAATATTTAAAACATACAACATTGGTTATACATAAAACAACAGACGTCGTATGTCTTTTAATTTTTTTAAAATTTTATTTAAAACATACAACATTATTTTTTTAAAAAAAATATTTATGACGTGGATTTTTGCCATTAATCGACGTCGTAAATAATATATATTATTTTTGCTTTATTTTATTAACATATAACGTCGGTTTTTGACAAACCGACGTTGATTAGGCCACGTAATATCCTTTAATTTTCTATAGTAGTGAGTTGACCCATTCGGTTGTGAAAAGATAGGGGTGGAAGGTGAACATGCTCGAGTGGTAGAAAGGACAGTTGTAATGAGAGTCATAATGTATTTGTTTTGGAAGCAGATATCGGTTGTATTTTTAAGAAAGATGTTAAGAAAGAAGAAGATATTGATATCAATATCTTTAGTAGTCTCTAGAAAGATGTAAATAAAGAAATTAAAAGGATATGGATATGAATGCTAATTGAAGAGAGGAGGGAAATGATGATATTAGTTTCCCAGGATATGGTTACAACGGGGGAGGATGACGATTGCAATGATGATGATCACCGCACACTTTCCCATGAGAAAAAAAAGATAATAATAATGATAATAATAATTCAAGTTTCAATTATTGTGAGTTAGTTTTAAGAATTCTTAAAGTCTGTTTTATATGTGATGTGACGTGATATACTTTTCTATGAGTGAGTTATTTATTTATTTATTTTTAATTAGGTGAATCCAAGAGAGATGCTAGTGTGAAAAAAAAAAAAGAAGCACTATTTACCATTTTGAAACAGATTTTTTTTCTATAAGGTAAGGACATTACATTCAACCGGAGAATGCTTATTTTGTGACAAAAATTAGACGAACAAGACGTGACATGGCTGTCTGGCAGATGGAGAGACCTATGCGAAAGGAACCTTGTTGGAAAGAAAGATAGATGCATTTGTGAGTTCCTACCCCATCAAATGGGGAATAATGTGGTGTTACAGGTTACAATTATATTGTCACAGAGCAGGATGCCAACCAAATTAATGAGGAATGAATGAGGAAGCTAGAATGAATCAAAGTGTCATACTTTAATGTAATTTCTTTAATTTATATGTTAAGTGAGTCATGACCAATTTCTTTAATTGAAAATTCTCATGTCAGATACCATGTTTCTTGTATATAATTTTAAGATACATGAAGACATTATAATGATTAGATATATTACTTAGTATCCATATACTTAACATACATAATGATTAATTGTCAACGAGCAAATGTGGAAGGATGAATGCAAATGGCATTCTTGCAGCCTCCGTGCAAGTTGGTTGCACGGTCCGTGGAGCTGCTGTGCAAAGGTTAATCTTCCTTAGCTTGTTCTTAATTTTCAACTTTGGGGCCTTTGTTTGGAACTCCTATTATAAAGAGATTTAAATTAAGTAGCCAAATTAAAGAATCAACGTGTCATGCATGTTGGGTATTTAATAATTCAATATCACACTGCATTGAAGAGTAAATGAAAATTTGTAAGTATTTATTATCAAATCTTTTGGGTGGGGTGGTGCCGAGGCCGGCCACTATCCACCCACGTACCTTCGTCCCTAGTCGTATCCTTTTTCAATTTAGATTTGTGAGTATTTATTAAATATTTTGGAGAGGGGTGGTGCCAATGCCCACTACCCAACCGCCTACTACGGCCCCTAGTCATATCTTTTTTCTTTTTAATTTAGATTGGGAAGTATTAATGAAATTCTTTGGGATGGGGTGGTGCCAACTGCCAAGGGCCCACTACCCACCCACCAACCGCCCTCTTTTTCGGAAGTATTAATGAAATTTGGAAGTATTAATGAAATTCGTTGGGATGGGGTGGTGCCAACTGCCAAGGGCCCACTACCCACCCACCTACCGCCCTCTTTTTCGGAAGTATTAATGAAATTCGGAAGTATCTTTTTTCTTCTTCTTTTTCTTCTTCTTCTTCTCCATCTTGTCCTCCTCACAGCCACCATCACCGTCCACCACTGCTTCACCTCCTCTTTCGTTTTAATTCTTCTTCTTCTTTTCCTCTTCCTCCACCTCATCCTCTTCCTTACCACCATCGTCACAGTCCACCACGGTCGCCACTCTGCCAACGCCGCTGCCACAACCACAACCTCCCTTCTTCGTTGTGAGTTTTTTTTAAAAAATTTTTTTAAGTATTATTTTAATATTTTAATTTTTTTGATTTGAAAATAATAATTTTAATTTCATTCAAATTATTTTTTAAAATTTTTCTGGACTGTTATAAATATTTTTAAATAGTTTTGAATTAATTTTTTGTAATACGTGGTAATTTTTGTATTTTTATGCAATAATTATGTATGAGAAATTTTTATGAACTTTAATTATAGGAATTATATTAAATTATATTTCAAATTAGGTCACACCGATTCACAAATCCTTGTCCGTGAAAGGGGTCGGGTCTTAAAAACAAAAATGTCATATCTTTTTGAAAAAAAATT
>CP025657.1:19040956-19059023 GCA_003576665.1 Ipomoea trifida | reverse complement strand
GTGGTGGACTTATGCATAAAGGAATTCATTGATGGCCACCATTTGAGGCACTATCTTGAAGAAAAATTTGCTAGGAAGGATGGGTTGTTCTTTGTTCAATTCAATGATGGAGGTTGAGTCGAGCTAGCGACAGTAAACTTAGCGCTTCATGGGAGGCACCCCATGTTATCCTTTACTTTTTTGCATTTTATTTTATTGCATTTAATTTATTTGCTTTAGTTAGATTTTAGATTTTAGTCTTTATTTGGTTTTCAAGAGGTTTGGTAAGGGAATATTTGAGTGAGAATTGATTTATTTTACTTCTAAGAGAGTGGGGAATGTTTAGAAATTGAGTGTTTATGATGTGTTTAGGTGTTGGAGTGCTTTGGGGATGTTTTGGATTGATCTACAGGTGAAAATAGGCATTTGGCGCGAAAAACGGACTTTTTGCATATATAGAGCTCAGGGTCACGGCCAACATCACGGCCATGACCCCGCCCGTGACCTTTTCCGCAACTTCCAGTACGTTTTCGCTTATAGAGAGCTCTGGGTCACGACCAACATCACGGCCATGACCCAGCCCTTGACCCCAACAGTAAAAAAAAAAAAAAAAAAAAAACAAAAAAAACAAAAATTTTTTTTGGCAATTTTATCCCCACTTCCTTGTGTGCACTATTGTTGTCTTCCTCAGGTTCTAAAGTTTTTTTTCTTCCATTTTTCTTCATTGCATCAAGACTTCAAGGTTCAATTTCTTAACTCTTTTAATTTCTCTCTATTAGTTTTGAATTTGTGCTTCATTATTGATTTTATTCTTTGTATCCCCTCTATTGTGCTTAATTGTTTGTCCATCGAGGACGATGTCCAAGTTTTAGTGTGGGGGGGTGCTATTTCTGTTTTGAATATAAAATTTTTGGTGAACTTTGCTTGAAGGACTCAATGTGCAACACTGTGGATAGTCTATTTTCTTTGCTTTGTGGCTGTGACCACGTTCCTCTCTGCTGGTTTGTGGTTTGTTTGGTGGTACTTGTGCAGCATAGCTTGTCAGGGATGATTCAAGGTTGAGCTTGTGTTTAATTCAGTCTCTTGCCAATAATTGGGTTAACCTCTAACCTAAATGCTTTACCCTGTGTGGCTGTGTGTTATGCATTGCTAGTGAAGGCTTATGTGGGATTCCGGTGATATTTGTTCTGTCATAGCTTGTCTCAGTGCTCTCATAGTGAAGTCTAGAATTTGCATGCTTTGAAGTGATTTAGGCCATTGTTGTTAGCCCAAGCCTTTAAACCTACCCTGTGTTACATTTATTTTCCCTAGTTGTCCCCTTTGAGCCTTGTTTTTGTTTAATAAGTGCAAAAGCACTAAACCCCGTTCTTTATGTTGTTTTTCTTGTTTAACCCATTATTTGACCCTTAGCCCTAAGCCATATATTGTCCATTCACCCTTAGAGAGAATGTAGCATTTGTTCTTTAATTTAGAGGAGATTTTTATCCTTTTTGAGCTTATTTTTGATAGAGTTATTCCTGTTATCTTTGTTCTAGTGTGGTGGTGTGGTGAAGGAGTTGATTGGTTATTGTGAATTGAAGGAAAGAAAGGGTTTGTTGGTTGGAAGAAAAGAAAAGAAATAAAAAAGAAAAAGAAAAAAATTGAAAAGAAAGAAAAAAAAGAAGGATGAATAAAAGTACAAGTCAGGTTGCTTGAATAATTGTCCTCACCCCCACTAGTTTAGAATACTCTTGTGTTTCCAATTATTTCGCTCTCTGGATTCATATTTTCCATATCTCCTCTAGGTTTATTTGTGAATAGGTGTGAAATTCTCTCCTTTGTTTATTTTTCTATACCCCTTCTTTGTTTAGCCACTCACCCTTAGCCCCATTACAAGCCAAATAAAGTCCTATTTGATCTTAGCATGCAGTTTTAGAGTGATCTATGTGAGTATGAAGGGCATGTTTATGGGAGTTCATCTTAAGCCAAGTCTTGCATAATCTTAACTGAGTACATGTGCATACAGGGTTTTAATCTACCTAATTGCGGGTGCCCGGTTATTGGCCTGAGAAGGGACTCACTTGTGATTCTGAGATAATTCTTGAAGCAGGTTAGGTTGCATGAGTTGGTTGGTGGAATGATTGGTTAAGCAGGAAGGAAGTGTGATCAGTTACAGTGCTTGGAGGGAAGATTATCCTGGTAATTGCTTGAGGACAAGCAAAAGTTCTAGTGTGGGGGAGTTGATATCTGCTATTTTGTACATTTATTCACCCCTTATTCTAGTTGTTTTGAAGGTTATTTTCTGTGTCCTAGTGAAATTGGGAGTTATTTGTGTGTTATATTGTCCAAGTGCTGAAATATCTACAAGGAACAACAAAGGAAAGAATATTGGACAAGTTCTGGAAGAAAAGGGAATTACAATGAAGAATACAAGTTGGAAAGAATTAGAAGATGCCTAATGGGCCAAAGGCCCATCTACCTCCTATATATTTGACCTATTCTCTACAATTTAAGGAGGTTCCCTTACAGAGTTCTGAACCCTAGTTTTTAGTTTATATTTCCCCAGCATAGTTTAGACTAGTTTTACATTAGATTATTTACTTTCAAGATTGGAATCAAGGATTGAAGTTGGATTTGTTATTTATCAGATAAGTTTCTATTCCCTTTTATTTCTTGCAATATTTATGATTATTAATTATTGCTTTGTTTTGTTTACTCCCATCATGCGGGAGTAGTTCGTTTATGGGTTTGGATTAGGGATCCATTGTTAATCTTGATGTTCAATTGGTAATTAATTGCATAAAGGGATTGAATCTTTTACCTAAGGTTTATGTTGATTTGGGGATTTCTTTGCACTAGTTATTGGTTTGTGGCCAGAATTAATTGCTAGTCTAGGAGAGGGATTCATTACAACGAGAGTTGGATGGAAACCTCGAGCCTTACCAATTTCAACCTAATTTTCCTGCTATGAAAGTAGAGGTAATTTTGGGGACTTACAATGCTTAGGTGTTTAAGGTTATGATTGATGCAGTGTGCTGTCCGGAATTTTCTTCTCTCTGGACCAGTTTTAGAGAAAAATTCGAAAACCATACTTCCACTACTCCAATCATTATGAAATTTTATAGGCAGCTTCTACACTTATAGAACTACCTCTCTAAAAAAAATTGGACCAAAATACCTTACCAATTTTTCCCAATAAATCTCGAAAGTTACTGCCAGAACCTACCCTGATTTCCTTTCACTATTTTCACAAGTATAAGCCTATATGGGCATAAATACAACATATACAAGCATATCCAAGCTATGAACATGTATACAAAAATATTCCCAAAGCTCCATAAACACCATGTTTCAACCAAATAATCAATTATCTAATTTCAAGTGACTAAACCAACTTAAGGGAATTCCTTACCTTTGTAGAAACCTTTAAACCGTACTTAGTTGATGGTGCCTTCCTTGGGTTCCTTCACCAAAGATCCTAATAAAACACCATAATATAATGTTTCCATAAATCTTAAGTTCAAGCTTAAGTCTTAGAAGGGATTGATCCGAACAAAACCGAAGTTCTTACCTATAGAAGAGCTCTTGGAGTTGAAGAAATGCCTAGGGTGTTCTTGGATCACAATGGAAGACTAGACTAAAATAATTCTCCTCTTCTTCCCTAAGTGTATATTTCGAAATAGAGGGAGAGAGATGTGATCTTTGTGTGATTTTGTTCTTGAATCACAAGTAACAAGTGCAACATGACCATGCTTTCATAAATGCCACATTAAATGATCAATCTTAGTCTAGATTTGCCTTGGATTCATTTGCCACATGTCAACACCCCATGGAGTCCTTACAAGATCTCAAATCTATTTGGCCAGTTTATGCTTAAATCAGATGAATGTTCGGAGGATTATAACTCAATTCGGGAAAATTCTAATACCAAAATTATCGTAAAAATATTCCCGTCGCAAATCACCAATTTTGGAAATTTTCCGGTAATCCGCTAAATTTAGGTACAGAGTCCGTAATAATTTATCCCTTACAGTCCATTTAGAAATTCCTTTGAACTAACTAAAAATTCAGGCTTAATCGTATGATACTTAATAATCCGATTCTTAGGAAAATTCGAACCAAATCTATATCCTTAAAATTTTACGGTTCGTGACCGGTACGTACGATCACAGCTTAATAACAACTATACTCACTTATAAAAAAATCCTTTGAAATATCTGAAGATCATTTCATGAATGTCATAACTTAAAGACCTATTTTCCGAACCTCAAACTTATCGGAATATACGAGGGGTTACAGTCTACCCTCCTTAAAAAGAGTTTCGTCCCCGAAACTTTCTTCTTATAATCCATGGTTTCAATAGACTACTACTATTCCCCAAAGATTCAAACTTAAAGTTCAAACCTAGATCTCAACCTTGAGCTCTGATACCAATTTGTAACACCCCAATTTTCACAACTTGGATTTATTACAAAATCCTAATAATACAATACATTGCGGAAGCGTCTAACCAGCAGAAAACTGGGTGTTACCGCCACGCTCAGGTATCTCTCCTATACCCAAACGTTAAGGCTAAACTTACAACATCGACATCCACTTCCATCTTGTTTAGAGCTCATCGGGCTACTAGAGTCCACACTAATCTGCATCTAATTTTTATAGTAAATAATCTTTGTTTGTGTGTGTATATTTTTGTTGGTATATTCTAAATTAAATTAATTTTAATATATTAATTAGTTTCCCATTAATTCATAAATTTATAAATAGGAAAACATATCATATTTCTCTGTATAAATCTTTGGAAAAAAATAAGGTGAAATATCTTATGAAAAAGATAATATCCGATACAGCTAGCCGCCATTTGCATAATAATACACTTTCCTTAAATTGTTATTTAGTTATCTCCGCATATAGTAAAATAGAGACACAAATAAGTAATTAAAAAGTGAATTAAAGTGTAACGTAAAACCGTTTCTAAGTGTGGTCACCGAACAAATTAAAAAGTGAATTGAAACGTAACGTCAACCCGTTTTAATTCTAAGCACCACCGAACAAAAAAGTCACACAAGTAGCACTTCATCTCGCTTTTGAATTCTTATATATAGCGCACCTTGATCAAACTTCATTGTTCACCAGAGACAAACGAAATTGAGCAAGTGTACTTAGAGGAGAGACAACCTTCTTGGTTTTATTTGCTTAAACAATAATGTTTTTTGTGAGTTCTCATTTTCATTTGAGATTGAACTTTTTCTAGTTTTTGCTCTACTTTATTCCATTGATGTTTGATTGTACATTCTATATTTTTCTTGGTGTGAGATTCTCTGAATACTCTTTCAGCCTTTATTTCCTTGTAGCCTTTTTCGAACCTAATTTTCATTTTCCTCTTTGTTGCTTTGATGTTTTTTGTTGCTCTAGTAATTAAATTTATTTTATTTATCCATTTCCCATTTTATATAATCAATGTTTTTCATCTTGAATTCACTTGTTGATTGTTCTGGTAATTTTGTTGCAGATTCGAGGATTACTATTGTTTCTGCACTTGCAATAAAACCCAAAGGTATGCTGGTTTTCTTCTTGTGTTTCTTTTAAAACTCCGCAAATTCTTGTTCTATTAGAATTAGGCCTTATGCCACACCTCTTTATTTGTTTATCCGTAAAAATGAGAGTTTTTAATTGTGATTGTGAATTTGTTTATAATATAATTAAATATTTTTACAAATAGAGTCTTCATTTAATAATTATCTTTTGATTTGGCATATAATTGTGGGTTTATTAATAATATAATTAAGTAATTAGAGTCGTCATTTTTTCACAATAATGTACAGAGTCGTCAGTTGTAGTTATCAATTGATTTAAATTATAATCGTTGATTTATTAATAATATAATTTGGATCACACTTGTGTAAGGCCGTCTCACGAGTCTCAATCCATGAGACGAATCGGATCAACATAATTTAGGCCATAAAAAACCAACCAAAGACCAACTCTTAATACTAATCATGACCCAAATTAAGTTGACTGGACCAGTCTCATGGATTAATAAGTTTTGTGAAACAGCCTCACATAAGTTTTTGCAATATGATTGTTGATTTATTAATAATATAATTAAAGATTTTACTAAACCGAGTCGTCATTTACTAATTCTCAGTGGATTTTAATTGTGATTATGTATTTATTAATAATATAATTAAATATTTTACTAAATATAGTTGATTATAATTGTGTATGTGTAATCTTTTAAATTTAGAAAATAGAATGTAACATTATTGCAATTTAAAATGAAATTATATATATCAAACTAATATTATTTATTTGATTTCATTATTTAACGTCAATAAGAGTATGCTTTAAATTAAACTTATCCCATTTGTTCAATTTGTGTTTAATTCAATTAACAAAAATTAATTCTAATTATTTATAATTTAATTTGTATAGTAAATAATCTTTGTTTGTGTGTGTATATTTTTGTTGGTATATTCTAAATTAAATTAATTTGGGTTCAGTCTAGGTGTGGCGGTAACTACTCCGGATGTACGGTATAGCCGAGCCGGGGTGTTACAGGGTTTATTAATAATATAATTAAGAAATTAGAGTCGTCATTTTTTCACAATAATGTACAGACTCGTCATTTGTAGTTATCAATTGATTTAAATTATAATCGTTGATTTATTAATAATATAATTTGGATCACACTTGTGTAAGGCCGTCTCACGAGTCTCAATCCATGAGACGGATCGGATCAACATAATTTAGGCCATAAAAAACCAACCAAAGACCAACTCTTAATACTAATCATGACCCAAATTAAGTTGACTGGACCAGTCTCACGGATTAATAAGTTCCGTGAAACGGCCTCACATAAGTTTTTGCAATATGATTGTTGATTTATTATTAATAATATAATTAAAGATTTTACCAAACCGAGTCGTCATTTAGTAATTCTCAGTGGATTTTAATTGTGATTATGTATTTATTAATAATATAATTAAATATTTTACTAAATATAGTTGATTATAATTGTGTATGTGTAATCTTTTAAATTTAGAAAATAGAATGTAACATTATTGCAATTTAAAATGAAATTATATATATCAAACTAATATTATTTATTTGATTTCATTATTTAACGTCAATAAGAGTATGCTTTAAATTAAACTTATCCCATTTGTTCAATTTGTGTTTAATTCAATTAACAAAAATTAATTCTAATTATTTATAATTTAATTTTTATAGTAAATAATCTTTGTTTGTGTGTGTATATTTTTGTTGGTATATTCTAAATTAAATTAATTTTAATATATTAATTAGTTTCCCATTAATTCATAAATTTATAAATAGGAAAACATATCATATTTCTCTGTATAAATCTTTGGAAAAAAATAAGGTGAAATATCTTATGAAAAAGATAATATCCGATACAGCTAGCCGCTATTTGCATAATAATACACTTTCCTTAAATTGTTATTTATTTATCTCCGCATATAGTAAAATAGAGACACAAATAAGTAATTAAAAAGTGAATTATAGTGTAACGTAAAACCGTTTCTAAGTGTGGTCACCGAACAAATTAAAAAGTGAATTGAAACATAACGTCAACCCGTTTTAATTCTAAGCACCACCGAACAAAAAAGTCACACAAGTAGCACTTCATCTCGCTATTGACTTCTTATATATAGCGCACATTGATCAAAGTTCATTGTTCACCAGAGACAAATGAAATTGAGCAAGTGTACTTAGAGGAGAGACAACCTTCTTGGTTTTATTTGCTTAAACAATAATGTTTTTTGTGAGTTCTCATTTTCATTTGAGATTGAACTTTTTCTAGTTTTTGCTCTACTTTATTCCATTGATGTTTGATTGTACATTCTTTATTTTTCTTGGTGTGAGATTCTCTGAATACTCTTTCAGCCTTTATTTCCTTGTAGCCTTTTTCCAACCTAATTTTCATTTTCCTCTTTGTTGCTTTGATGTTTTTTGTTGCTCTAGTAATTAAATTGATTTTATTTATCCATTTCCCATTTTATATAATCAATGTTTTTCATCTTGAATTCAATTGTTGATTGTTCTAGTAATTTTGTTGCAGATTCGAGGATTACTATTGTTTCTGCACTTGCAATAAAACCCAAAGGTATGCTGGTTTTCTTCTTGTGTTTCTTTTAAAACTCCGCAAATTCTTGTTCTATTAGAATTAGGCCTTATGCCACACCTCTTTATTTGTTTATCCGTAAAAATGAGAGTTTTTAATTGTGATTGTGAATTTGTTTATAATATAATTAAATATTTTTACAAATAGAGTCTTCATTTAATAATTATCTTTTGATTTGGTATATAATTGTGGGTTTATTAATAATATAATTAAGTAATTAGAGTCGTCATTTTTTCACAATAATGTACAGAGTCGTCATTTGTAGTTATCAATTGATTTAAATTATAATCGTTGATTTATTAATAATATAATTTGGATCACACTTGTGTAAGGCCGTCTCACGAGTCTCAATCCATGTGACGGATCGGATCAACATAATTTAGGCCATAAAAAACAAACCAAAGACCAACTCTTAATACTAATCATGACCCAAGTTAAGTTGACTGGACCAGTCTCACGGATTAATAAGTTCCGTGAAACGGCCTCACATAAGTTTTTGCAATATGATTGTTGATTTATTAATAATATAATTAAAGATTTTACTAAATCGAGTCGTCATTTAGTAATTCTCAGTGGATTTTAATTATGATTATGTATTTATTAATAATATAATTAAATATTTTACTAAATATAGTTGATTATAATTGTGTATGTGTAATCTTTTAAATTTAGAAAATAGAATGTAACATTATTGCAATTTAAAATGAAATTATATATATCAAACTAATATTATTTATTTGATTTCATTATTTAACGTCAATAAGAGTATGCTTTAAATTAAACTTATCCCATTTGTTCAATTTGTGTTTAATTCAATTAACAAAAATTAATTCTAATTATTTATAATTTAATTTTTATAGTAAATAATCTTTGTTTGTGTGTGTATATTTTTGTTGGTATATTCTAAATTAAATTAATTTTAATATATTAATTAGTTTCCCATTAATTCATAAATTTATAAATAGGAAAACATATCATATTTCTCTGTATAAATCTTTGGAAAAAAATAAGGTGAAATATCTTATGAAAAAGATAATATCCGATACAGCTAGCCGCTATTTGCATAATAATACACTTTCCTTAAATTGTTATTTAGTTATCTCCGCATATAGTAAAATAGAGACACAAATAAGTAATTAAAAAGTGAATTAAAGTGTAACGTAAAACCGTTTCTAAGTGTGGTCACCGAACAAATTAAAAAGTGAATTGAAACGTAACGTCAACCCGTTTTAATTCTAAGCACCACCGAACAAAAAAGTCACACAAGTAGCACTTCATCTCGCTATTGACTTCTTATATATAGCGCACCTTGATCAAACTTCATTGTTCACTAGAGACAAACGAAATTGAGCAAGTGTACTTAGAGGAGAGACAACCTCCTTGTTTTTATTTGCTTAAACAATAATGTTTTTTGTGAGTTCTCATTTTCATTTGAGATTGAACTTTTTCTAGTTTTTGCTCTACTTTATTCCATTGATGTTTGATTGTACATTCTTTATTTTTCTTGGTGTGAGATTCTCTGAATACTCTTTCAGCCTTTATTTCCTTGTAGCCTTTTTCCAGCCTAATTTTCATTTTCCTCTTTGTTGCTTTGATGTTTTTTGTTGCTCTAGTAATTAAATAGATTTTTTTTATCGATTTCCCATTTTATATAATCAATGTTTTTCATCTTGAATTCACTTGTTAATTGTTCTGGTAATTTTGTTGCAGATCCGAGGATTACTATTGTTTCTGCACTTGCAATAAAACCCAAAGGTATGCTGGTTTTCTTCTTGTGTTTCTTTTAAAACTCCGCAAATTCTTGTTCTATTAGAATTAGGCCTTATGCCACACCTCTTTATTTGTTTATCCGTAAAAATGAGAGTTTTTAATTGTGATTGTGAATTTGTTTATAATATAATTAAATATTTTTACAAATAGAGTCTTCATTTAATAATTATCTTTTGATTTGGTATATAATTGTGGGTTTATTAATAATATAATTAAGTAATTAGAGTCGTCATTTTTTCACAATAATGTACAGAGTCGTCATTTGTAGTTATCAATTGATTTAAATTATAATCGTTGATTTATTAATAATATAATTTGGATCACACTTGTGTAAGGCCGTCTCACGAGTCTCAATCCATGAGACGGATCGGATCAACATAATTTAGGCCATAAAAAACCAACCAAAGACCAACTCTTAATACTAATCATGACCCAAATTAAGTTGACTGGACCAGTCTCACGGATTAATAAGTTCCGTGAAACGACCTCACATAAGTTTTTGCAATATGATTGTTGATTTATTAATAATATAATTAAAGATTTTACTAAATCGAGTCGTCATTTAGTAATTCTCAGTGGATTTTAATTATGATTATGTATTTATTAATAATATAATTAAATATTTTACTAAATATAGTTGATTATAATTGTGTATGTGTAATCTTTTAAATTTAGAAAATAGAATGTAACATTATTGCAATTTAAAATGAAATTATATATATCAAACTAATATTATTTATTTGATTTCATTATTTAACGTCAATAAGAGTATGCTTTAAATTAAATTTATCCCATTTGTTCAATTTGTGTTTAATTCAATTAACAAAAATTAATTCTACTTATTTATAATTTAATTTTTATAGTAAATAATATTTGTTTGTGTGTGTATACTTTTGTTGGTATATTCTAAATTAAATTAATTTTAATATATTAATTAGTTCCCCATTAATTCATAAATTTATAAATAGGAAAACATATCATATTTCTCTGTAAAAATCTTTGGAAAAAAATAAGGTGAAATATCTTATGAAAAAGATAATATACGATACAGCTAGCGGCTATTTGCATAATAATACACTTTCCTTAAATTGTTATTTAGTTATCTCCGCATATAGTAAAATAGAGACACAAATAAGTAATTAAAAAGTGAATTAAAGTGTAATGTCAAACCGTTTCTAAGTGTGGTCACCGAACGTATTAAAAAGTGAATTGAAATGTAACATCAACCCGTTTTAATTCTAAGCACCACCGAACAAAAAAGTCACACAAGTAGCACTTCATCTCGCTATTGACTTCTTATATATAGCGCACCTTGATCAAACTTCATTGTTCACTAGAGACAAACGAAATTGAGCAAGTGTACTTAGAGGAGAGACAACCTCCTTGTTTTTATTTGCTTAAACAATAATGTTTTTTGTGAGTTCTCATTTTCATTTGAGATTGAACTTTTTCTAGTTTTTGCTCTACTTTATTCCATTGATGTTTGATTGTACATTCTTTATTTTTCTTGGTGTGAGATTCTCTGAATACTCTTTCAGCCTTTATTTCCTTGTAGCCTTTTTCTAGCCTAATTTTCATTTTCCTCTTTGTTGCTTTGATGTTTTTAGTTGCTCTAGTAATTAAATAGATTTTTATTTATTCATTTCCCATTTTATATAATCTATGTTTTTCAGCTTGAATTTACTTGTTGATTGTTCTGGTAATTTTGTTGCAGATCAGAGGATTACTATTGTTTATGCACTTGTAATAAAACCCAAAGGTATGCTGGTTTACTAACGGATAATTTTTTTGTTTTCTAATATTACACCTTAACCAAACTTATCATAATTGTTGCCCATGTGTCTTAAGCTTGTTTTGTTCGATGTGTTATTGCATTGTCTTGCTTCCTATTTTGTGCTTTATTTGCTAATTAATTGATCGCATGTGGTAGAGGATGTTGGGAGGATGGCTGGGTGAGGGAAACGGCTTTGAGTTGGTTGAAGGTGGGGGTCGAACTCGCGACGAGGGAGTAGTCCACTCGCTCGGGCAGCGGTTAGGAGGTGATGACCTAACCTGTGCCCGAGGGGTCCGGCTACCTCTTTGAGCTTGATTGACACTCACCACCATTCCGAACTTAGCTTTAGTACTTCGCCCTGGGCTGCCCTCCTATTTCCTTTTACCTTTCTTGTTGCTTTTTGCTTAACGGATAATTTTTTTGTTTTCTAATGTTACACCTTAACCAAACTTATCATAATTGTTGCCCATGTGTCTTAAGCTTGTTTTGTTCGATGTGTTATTGCATTGTCTTGCTTCCTATTTTGTGCTTTATTTGCTAATTAATTGATCGCATGTGGTAGAGGATGTTGGGAGGATGGCTGGGTGAGGGAAACGGCTTTGAGTTGGTTGAAGGTGGGGGTCGAACTCGCGACGAGGGAGTAGTCCACTCGCTCGGGCAGCGGTTAGGAGGTGATGACCTAACCTGTGCCCGAGGGGTCCGGCTACCTCTTTGAGCTTGATTGACACTCACCACCATTCCGAACTTAGCTTTAGTACTTCGCCCTGGGCTGCCCTCCTATTCCCTTTTACCTTTCTTGTTGCTTTTTGCTTAACGGATAATTTTTTTGTTTTCTAATGTTACACCTTAACCAAACTTATAATAATTGTTGCCCATGTGTCTTAAGCTTGTTTTGTTCGATGTGTTATTGCATTGTCTAGCTTCCTATTTTGTGCTTTATTTGCTCATTAATTGATCGCATGTGGTAGAGGATGTTGGGAGGATGGCTGGGTGAGGGAAACGGCTTTGAGTTGGTTGAAGGTGGGGGTCGAACTCGCGACGAGGGAGTAGTCCACTCGCTCGGGCAGCGGTTAGGAGGTGATGACCTAACCTGTGCGCGAGGGGTCCGGCTACCTCTCTTAGCTTGATTGACACTCACCACCATTCCGAGCTTAGCTTTAGTACTTCGCCCTGGGCTGCCCTCCTATTCCCTTTTACCTTTCTTGTTGCTTTTTGCTTAACGGATAATTTTTTTGTTTTCTAATAATACACCTTAACCAAACTTATCATAATTGTTGCCCATGTGTCTTAAGCTTGTTTTGTTCGATGTGTTATTGCATTGTCTTGCTTCCTATTTTGTGCTTTATTTGCTAATTAATTGATCGCATGTGGTAGAGGATGTTGGGAGGATGGCTGGGTGAGGGAAACGGCTTTGAGTTGGTTGAAGGTGGGGGTCGAACTCGCGACGAGGGAGTAGTCCACTCGCTCGGGCAGCGGTTAGGAGGTGATGACCTAACCTGTGCCCGAGGGGTCCGGCTACCTCTCTTAGCTTGATTGACACTCACCACCATTTCGAACTTAGCTTTAGTACTTCGCCCTGGGCTGCCCTCCTATTCCCTTTTACCTTCTTGTTGTTTTTTGCTTAACGGATAATTTTTTTGTTTTCTAATGTTACACCTTAACCAAACTTATAATATTTGTTGCCCATGTGTCTTAAGCTTGTTTTGTTCGAAGTGTTATTGCATTGTCTAGCTTCCTATTTTGTGCTTTATTTGCTCATTAATTGATCGTATGTGGTAGAGGATGTTGGGAGGATGGCTGGGTGAGGGAAACGACTTTGAGTTGGTTGAAGGTGGGGGTCGAACTCGCGACGAGGGAGTAGCCCACTCGCTCGGGCAGCGGTTTGGAGGTGATGACCTAACCTGTGCCCGAGGGGTCCGACTACCTCTTTGAGCTTGATTGACACTCAACACCATTCCGAACTTAGCTTTAGTACTTCGCCTTGGGCTGCCCTCCTTTTCCCTTTTACCTTTCTTGTTGCTTTTTGCATAACGGATAATTTTTTTGTTTTCTAATAATACACCTTAACAAAACTTATCATAATTGTTGCCCATGTGTCTTAAGCTTGTTTTGTTCGATGTGTTATTGCATTGTCTTGCTTCCTATTTTGTGCTTTATTTGCTCATTAATTGATCGCATGTGGTAGAGGATGTTGGGAGGATGGCTGGGTGAGGGAAACGGCTTTGAGTTGGTTGAAGGTGGGGGTCGAACTCGCGACGAGGGAGTAGTCCACTCGCTCGGGCAGCGGTTAGGAGGTGATGACCTAACCTGTGCCCGAGGGGTCCGGCTACCTCTCTTAGCTTGATTGACACTCACCATCATTTCGAACTTAGCTTTAGTACTTCGCCCTAGGCTGCCCTCCTATTCCCTTTTACCTTCTTATTGTTTTTTGCTTAACGGATAATTTTTTTTTTCTAGTGTTAAACCTTAACCAAACTTATAATAATTGTTGCCCCATGTGTCTTAAGCTTGTTTTGTTCGATGTGTTACTGCATTGCCTTGCTTTTTATTTTGTGCTTTATTTGCTTATTAATTGATCGCATGTGGTAAAGGATGTTGGGAGGATGGCTGGGTTAGGGAAACGACTTTGAGTTGGTTGAAGGTGGGGGTCGAACTCGCGACGAGGGAGTAGTCCACTCGCTCGGGCAGCGGTTAGGAGGTGATGACCTAACCTGTGCCCGAGGGGTCCGGCTACCTCTCTTAGCTTGATTGACACTCACCATCATTTCGAACTTAGCTTTAGTACTTCGCCCTAGGCTGCCCTCCTATTCCCTTTTACCTTCTTATTGTTTTTTGCTTAACGGATAATTTTTTTTTCTAGCGTTACACTTTAACCAAACTTATAATAATTGTTGCCCCATGTGTCTTAAGCTTGTTTTGTTCGATGTGTTACTGCATTGCCTTGCTTTTTATTTTGTGCTTTATTTGCTTATTAATTGTTCGCATGTGGTAAAGGATGTTGGGAGGATGGCTGGGTTAGGGAAACGACTTTAAGTTGGTTGAAGGTGGGGGTCGAACTCGCGACGAGGGAGTAGTCCACTCGCTCGGGCAGCGGTTAGGAGGTGATGACCTAACCTGTGCCCGAGGGGTCCGGCTACCTCTCTTAGCTTGATTGACACTCACCACCATTTCGAACTTAGCTTTAGTACTTCGCCCTGGGCTGCCCTCCTATTCCCTTTTACCTTCTTATTGTTTTTTGCTTAACGAATAATTTTTTTTTTCTAGTGTTACACCTTAACCAAACTTATAATAATTGTTGCCCGATGTGTCTTAAGCTTCTTTTGTTCGATGTGTTACTGCATTGCCTTGCTTTTTATTTTGTGCTTTATTTGCTTATTAATTGATCGCATGTGGTAAAGGATGTTGGGAGGATGGCTGGGTTAGGGAAACGAATTTGAGTTGGTTGAAGGTGGGGGTCGAACTTGCGACGAGGGAGTAGCCCACTCGCTCGGGCAGCGGTTAGGAAGTGATGACCTAACCTGTGCCCGAGGGGTCCGACTACCTCTTTGAGCTTGATTGACACTCAACACCATTCTGAACTTAGCTTTAGTACTTCGCCCTGGGCTGCCCTCCTATTCCCTTTTACCTTTCTTGTTGCTTTTTGCTTAACGAATAATTTTTTTGTTTTCTAATGTTACACCTTAACCAAACTTATAATAATTGTTGCCCCATGTGTCTTTAGCTTGTTTTGTTCGATGTGTTACTGCATTGCCTTGCTTTTTATTTTGTGCTTTATTTGCTTATTAATTGATCGCATGTGGTAAAGGATGTTGGGAGGATGGCTGGGTTAGGGAAACGACTTTGAGTTGGTTGAAGGTGGGGGTCGAACTCGCGACGAGGGAGTAGTCTACTCGCTCGGGCAGCGGTTAGGAGGTGATGACCTAACCTGTGCCTGAGGGGTCCGACTACCTCTTTGAGCTTGATTGACACTCAACACCATTCTGAACTTAGCTTTAGTACTTCGCCCTAGGCTGCCCTCCTATTCCCTTTTACCTTTCTTGTTGCTTTTTGCTTAACGGATAATTTTTTTGTTTTCTAACGTTACACCTTAACCAAACTTATAATAATTGTTGCCCCATGTGTCTTAAGCTTGTTTTGTTCGATGTGTTACTGCATTGCCTTGCTTTTTATTTTGTGCTTTATTCGCTTATTAATTGATCGCATGTGGTAGAGGATGTTGGGAGGATGGCTGGGTGAGGGAAACAGCTTTGAGTTGGTTGAAGGTGGGGGTCGAACTCGCGACGAGTGAGTAGTCCACTCGCTCGGGCAGCAGTTAGGAGGTGATGACCTAACCTGTGCCCGAGAGGTCCGGCTACCTCTCTTAGCTTGATTGACACTCACCACCATTCCGAACTTAGCTTTAGTACTTCGCCTTAGGCTGCCCTCGTATTCCCTTTTTACCTTTCTTGTTGCTTTTTGCTTAACGGATAATTTTTTTGTTTTCTAATATTACACCTTAACCAAACTTATCATAATTGTTGCCCATGTGTCTTAAGCTTGTTTTGTTCGATGTGTTATTGCATTGTCTTGCTTCCTATTTTGTACTTTATTTGCTAATTAATTGATCGCATGTGGTAGAGGATGTTGGGAGGATGGCTGGGTGAGGGAAACGACTTTGAGTTGGTTGAAGGTGGATCGAACTCGCGACGAGGGAGTAGTCCACTCGCTCGGGCAGCGGTTAGGAGGTGATGACCTAACCTATGCCCGAGAGGTCCGGCTACCTCTCTTAGCTAGATTGACACTCACCACCATTTCGAAAATAGCTTTACTACTTCGCCCTGTGCTGCCCTCCTATTCCCTTTTACCTTCTTGTTGTTTTTTGCTTAACGGATAATTTTTTTGTTTTCTAGTGTTACACCTTAACCAAACTTATAATAATTGTTACCCGATGTGTCTTAAGCTTGTTTTGTTCGATGTGTTACTACATTGCCTTGCTTTTTATTTTGTGCTTTATTCACTTATTAATTGATCGCATGTGGTAGAGGATGTTGGGAGGATGGCTGGGTGAGGGAAACGGCTTTGAGTTGGTTGAAGGTGGGGGTCGAACTCACGACGAGGGAGTAGTCCACTCGCTCGGGCAGCGGTTAGGAGGTGATGACCTATCCTGTGCCCGAGGGGTCCGGCTACCTCTTTGAGCTTGATTGACACTCACCACCATTCCGAACTTAGCTTTAGTACTTCGCCCTGGGCTGCTCTCCTATTCCCTTTTACCTTTCTTGTTGCTTTTTGCTTAACGGATAATTTTTTTGTTTTCTAATGTTACACCTTAACCAAACTTAAAATAATTGTTGCCCCATGTGTCTTAAGCTTGTTTTGTTCGATGTGTTATTGCATTGTCTTGCTTCCTATTTTGTGCTTTATTTGCCAATTAATTGATCGCATGTGGTAGAGGATGTTGGGAGGATGGCTGGGTGAGGGAAACGGCTTTGAGTTGGTTGAAGGTGGGGTCGAACTCGCGACGAGGGAGTAGTCCACTCGCTCGGGCAGCGGTTAGGAGGTGATGACCTAACCTGTGCCCGAGGGGTCCGGCTACCTCTCTTAGCTTGATTGACACTCACCACCATTCCGAGCTTAGCTTTAGTACTTCGCCCTGGTCTGCCCTCCTATTCCCTTTTACCTTTCTTGTTGCTTTTTGCTTAACGGATAATTTTTTTGTTTTCTAATAATACACCTTAACCAACAAACTTATCATAATTGTTGCCCATGTGTCTTAAGCTTGTTTTGTTCGATGAGTTATTGCATTGTCTTGCTTCCTATTTTGTGCTTTATTTGCTAATTAATTGATCGCATGTGGTAGAGGATGTTGGGAGGATGGCTGGGTGAGGGAAACGGCTTTGAGTTGGTTGAAGGTGGGGGTCGAACTCGCGACGAGGGAGTAGTCCACTCGCTCGGGCAGCGGTTAGAAGGTGATGACCTAACCTGTGCCCGAGGGGTCCGACTACCTCTCTTAGCTTGATTGACACTCACCACCATTTCGAACATAGCTTTAGTACTTCGCCCTGGGCTGTCCTCCTATTCCCTTTTATTACCTTCTTGTTGTTTTTTGCTTAACGGATAATTTTTTTGTTTTCTAGTGTTACACATTAACCAAACTTATAATAATTGTTGCCCAATGTGTCTTAAGCTTGTTTTGTTCGATGTGTTACTGCATTGCCTTGCTTTTTGTTTTGTGCTTTATTCGCTTATTAATTGATCGCATGTGGTAGAGGATGTTGGGAGGATAGCTGGGTGAGGGAAACGGCTTTGAGTTGGTTGAAGGTGGGGGTCGAACACGCGACGAGGGAGTAGTCCACTCGCTCGGGCAGCGTGTAGGAGGTTGTGACACCCCAACCTCACACAGGCTGAGATAGCTAAAAACTTAACATAAAAGCTGCCAATCT
>CP025657.1:19020897-19032741 GCA_003576665.1 Ipomoea trifida | reverse complement strand
TTGGTGTTATATTCTATATGGGTGTGTAAACCTATTTACAACTTATATATATCTATACTTCCTTGCGGGTGTGAATGGTGGTTACTTAGCAGTCTTTTGCTAATGGTTCTTCTGTGTGTTTTCCAGGTTGCCTTAAAGCCTTTGCGCGAGCGCGATAGAGATACACCCGTATGAAGAGGCCTAGATAGTGGTTATGTTTGTAGATTTATGCTTTGGCCTGTGTGCCACTTGAGATGTTGTATACTTTGATTCAGTTATATGATATGACAGTTTAATTCGTTTTATGTTTAGCCTGTGCATCTAGGCTGTGATATACCTAGATGTGGCATGACGCCCTTAGGTTTTAATTCGCTTCCGCTATGTTTGGTTTGTTGTTGAGATTGGCAGCTTTTATGTTAAGTTTTTAGCTATCTCAGCCTGTGTGAGGTTGGGTGTCACAGTTGGTATCAGAGCTGTGTTGAGGTCTGATAAGAGATCCTAGGGTTGAACTTTTGAGACTCTAGGACTTGATCAGTAGAAGTTAAGGTGTTTTGAGAACCCTAGGATGTGTGAATTCTAGGATCGCGGTGAGACACGCCTTATCTGTTTATATTATATGCTTTGTTAATCTTGTTGTTTTGCAGCTTGCGGCTCGTCTTCCCGGGTAAGTCTTAATCGCTTTTGGTTAAGTTGCTTCGTTTTAGTTTGCTTAGGAGCTTGCCTTAGACTAGGAATGAGTAGTTAGTTGGTACGAGACAATGGATAGCACCGCGCGCGTCGAAGCAATCTGAAGATCGGGCGGCTCGTCAAAGAAGATTAATCTACGCGCGTTTGGAGTCAACGACAACGGTCTACGTCCTTCGGAATGGCGTCTTCGCGCGTGAAGCATCGTCTGCAAGATCTTCGTTAACCTCAAGACTTGAAGAAAGTTCGTGCAGCTGAAGTTCGACACAAGACGAAGAAAGCAACAGGAGTCCGAAGACTGAAGACTCGAAGACCCTCGACCTTGAGGGAACGACAATAGCGGGTGCTGACGCGTCAAGGAAGAGTTAAAACACGCCAAGTAGGAGTTGTCAGATCGGCCATGAAGAGTCTTGTGCAAGCATTCGAAGGAAGGAACTTCAGTGGCAAGAAAGGATTAAGGATTAGCGAGACAAGCTAGTAGAAGATCAAATCGTCAGGAGATCGAGACCAACGGAAGTGAACCTGAAGGCTAGCTTAATCCTCGGGTATCCTAAGGAAGAGTTATCTATACTCGCGTTTCGTCAGAAGCAAGAGTTAAAGCACGCCAAACAGGAGCTTTCGGGATTAGCGATGAAGAACCTCGTGCGAGTTAAACTCGGAGTTAACGTTACATGAAGAATTAGAACTTGAAGTTGGGATGCCCAAGTCGTAAGATGGTCCTACCCATCCCTGAAGCGACAACGAAGGAACGAGTTAGAAGTTGCAACCTTTCAGACAAAGAAGATCAAGTCAAACAGAAAGGGGAAGCGTGAACGCTCAAGATCCCCGAAGATAAGAGGGAACGCCATAGGCAAGTGGTGTATGGCTCCGTGAAGTGGGCCTCGTGTAACTTACTTGGTGTACCTTCGGAAGTAATCCCCTTGTGCAAGAGTTTAAGGAAGTAACCTCGGTTTCTAAAGATCGTTATTACCCATAAACGAATCTCCTTTCAAAATCGGACGATACCCTTCTAGTTGAACCTATCTTTTCATAAAGCTTCCTCGGAATTCTTTTGTTCTACATCAATCAGCCATCAACAGTTCATCACCTTCAGCCTCTTTTGGAGTGATAAGGTTATGCGAACCGTAGTGGAGCTTATTCGAATCTCAAGTCAGCGTTGCGTGGGGAGCCAGTCAAGATCCGTCAATCAGTCAAAATGTCGTAATCAATCGTCAACCCGAAGAAATCGTTTAGAGTGGAGAGGCTTCCTTATCCTTCTTAAAACCAAATCCTTCACAGTTCCTTGCAATCCTAAGTACCATACTCGTTGAGAAATCCCTTCTATATGTGGTGATCTTCATTCCTATATCCTTGTGGAAACCAAATCCTCCTCGGCTCCTCGAAATTCCAATGAATCCTCCCACAACGAAATCCCTTCTCCTTATTCTAATCAATATTCCTATCTATTCTTGGAAATTAAATTCTCCTTGATTCTCGAAACTCTGAATGCCTTCTTGTTGAAACATCCCTTCTACCTATCCTAATCTCTTTCTCATTTTCTTTTCCCTTGAGAAAGTGTATACCCTATTGCTAAGGAATCTTTTCTATCTTAGTAGATCTCCTTGCTATCGTCCCTTGCATTCAAATTCCTCTCACTCCCTTAGAAATTATATATCCTTCCGTTCAGACAACCTTTCGGTTTATCTCATTCTTGTCCCATTTCAAGATTGAATTTCTTCCTCCCTTTGACGAGTGGAATACCCTACCGTTGACAAATCATTTCGCCTTCCCAGACCCCGTTCTTAATTCCTCTCGAAACCTAATCTCTTTCATCTCTCGGAGTAAGATAAATACCCTATCATTAAAGAATCCTTTCCATCTTTCTAGACCTCATTACTAACGACTCTTGGAACCGAGTCCCTCTCATTCCCTTGGGAGATTGCACGCTCTTTTATTAAGGCATCCCTTTTCTATCCATTCTAAACCTCCTTCTCAACTTCGTTGGGAAAAATGAACTCCTCTCTTGTCTTTGGGAATTGAATACCCTACCATCGAGAAATCAATTCTGCCTCTTTAAGGCCTCGTTCTTAACTTCTCTAGGAACCTGATTCTTCCTTTTCCCTTGAGTAAGTTAAATATCTTACCGTTGAGAAACTCGTTCTGCGTTTTCAATCTCATTCTTATCTTCTTTCAAATTGAATTTTCTTTCTTACCTTGAAAAGCTGAATACCTTATCATTGACAAACCGTTTTCTGTCTTTCGAAACCTTATTCTTAATCCCTTTTAGAATCTAATTTCTTTCTTTTCCTCGAATAAGTCAATACCCTAACGTTGGAAAACTCCTCTTGTGTTTTCAATCTTGCGCTTATCTGTTCTCGGAGCCAAGTTCTTTTTCGTTCGTTCTCTTTTGTCCAAAGAACCTGATACTCCCTTAAATTGAGAAATTCTTTTAACCACGGCGAACCTCGTTCTCATTCCTTTCAAAGACGAGTTCTTCTCCTTTCCTTAGAAAATGTGGCATTTCCTTTTATTGAAAAATCATTTCCAACCTCTCGAACGTTGTTATTGTTACTCCTTGAAAATATCTTGTGCAAGGTGATCATTCTAACTCCTAAGATGTAACCTTGATAACCTTTGATTCTATTCTTAACCAATGTTGTTCTTGGACCTTACACCTTGAACCTTTCATTCCCTGTTTCAGCTGGGTCAAACTTTTCAAAACCGGGCGTATACTATATAAATATTTTCTCTATATGTACTATTGTACTAGTTGTCACTCTCTGTCCCCAAAACGTTTTTTTTTTCTGAGCTTCGGGGACGAAGCTCCTTTTAAGGGGGGTAGAGTGTAACGCCCCGAAAATTCCTACTACTCTTTTGAATATTATAAGGGGTTACCTTCTTATTAAATAATTATTTATATAATTATAAGAAAGATTATTACCTATGGGCTTGGGATTATATATATATATATATATACACTTTCCTACATGAATATTATTATTGAGCCCATAATTATAAGTATGAGTTTTATAGACTATGGTTATTCTTGAGCCCATATAAATTATATTTACTTAAGATTATACTAAGCCCATGATTCACTATTTATAATTTATAGACTATGATTAATTGACCCAACCCAATCTTATTAGCCTTGAACCAAAAATTGATCCAATTTCCATAAGTTGCTTAGCCCAAATTAGAAGCTTCCCAAAAAGGAAACCTAATGTTGGCAGCCAAGAGTGTTGTACATTTCACCCCTGCCTCTTGCCTCCCGTCTCTCTCTCGATGCTAAGCGACGAACAACAACAACGATGAGGACTCCGGCAAAGCTTGGCGTGGAGTGGCATCCAGCGAGCAGCAACCGGCGACGGCTGAGGGAGATAAAACGACAATGGCGGAACAGGGCAGCACCAACGAGCTTCTTCTCCCTCCCTCTCGCAGGACTACAACGACGGCAGTTCGACGCCATCTTCCTTGGTTCGCGACGGCAGCACGCTTTCTCCTTCTTTGCGAGGTATTGCAGTGGCGGAGGATTGTGGCGGTGACGGCGTGTCCGTGAAGAGGGTCCGTCGGCAAGCAGCACAGCAGCGACGGTGGTTCAACCTCCATCCTTCTCGACGGAGCACACGAGCAGAAGTATCCCCTCCGCAAAGCCGTGACGGAGTGAGGTGGCGGAGTTGTTCGTCCGTTCATGAAGGCCGGCAGCACGCACAGAGTTATAGTCAGGGACTGTGAAGCGTAACACAACGAACGAGTTGGCTTGGTGGTGTGGTGCTTGGTTGTTGAAGCAAAGGGCGCAGGTTCGAACCCCTGGAGGCACATGAGCTAGCATATTGGTTCTTTTTAGGTAATTCCCTGGTTCATTGATATTAATCTTGATAGTTAGTGTTAGTTACAATATTATGGCTAAGGTTTAGATTAGTATTAATCATATTCTTGTTTAGTATGGGTTGCTAGCTAGACCAAGTATAATTCATATGACCATAGTATATTAGGCTTGAGCAGGTGATTATGGACCGATTAGGAATGTTAGTATTATTATTAGTAGCAAGATAGTGACGGTATTAGATTATATTAATTCTCCAGGTTCGTGTTATGAACCGAGCTTAGAGTTCGTGTTGCTTTGGATTATTATGCTTTTGGGATTAAACTACGCTTCAAAGGTAACCATCCATGTCCATCAAAACTATTTCATTCCCTATTCTATATATACTGATTTTTGGTGATTGGAAATCCTGAGAATTCTTGTTGATTAGCCTATTTCTTGGATGTTTCTTGTTGGATTCCATCTTGATCTTTGTCTTGTGTTGTATGATCATGATGTTATGGATTTCCTTATCTTTGGACTCTAAATTGGATGAAATGTGAGTGTATTGGTCTGATCTTGTGTTCTGGAAATTGGATTGTTCATGTCTGCTTTGGTTCTGGAAATCTGGGATGGGTTGGCCTTGCGGATCACTTAAGCGTAATAATGTAATCCGTGAAGGTGCTCCGCAAGGTGGCAACGGTGGTCTCGGGCGGAGGAGGATGGCCCGTTGAGGGGGTCCGTCTCCTCCTTGCGGAGGAGGTCGGCGGAGGAGTGAGCTCCGTTGAGTGATTCCGTTAGTTCTCTGGGAGTTGTTTTCCAGTGAGCAGTTCTCTGTTGTTGTGTCTGTTGTTGGTCTTTGTTTCAGATTATTGTTGGATTGTTTTGTTGGGTATTTTACCTTGTTATTGGAGTATTTATTCATGTTATTCATTGAGCATTTGATGCCTTAGTTTGGAGTATTGATTTATGTCTTCGGTTTTCCCCTTGTTGGTGTTTTGGTCTATTGATTCTTTGATTCATGATCTGGGAGTTGGTTGGTGTTCATATTTGAGATGAACCCACGTCTTGGTTGGTTGTGAGGGTGTTGGAGTATGGTTGTATGGTGGATTATGGTTACTATTGCTACTAGTGACTATTGACTATTGACTTCTAACTGCGGACTACGGTCCATGTCGTTCGGACTTCGGTCCATGTCGTTGTACTGGTCCATGTCGTGCGGACTTCCATGTCGTTATGTCGTGCGGACTTCGGTCCATGTCGTCTCCATGTCGTTGATTCTGACTATCTGACTTCTGACTTGTGACATATGGTTTGACTTGGTTGATGGCTGGCTTGGTTGGTTGGGAGGTTGATGTTGGGATGTCTTTCTTTGTTGGTCCTTGTGAGTTCTTTGGATTGTTCGATTGTTGCCTTGTCTTTCTCTTGAATTGGGATGTGTCCTATTGGATTGTGTTCAGTTGGTATCTCATTTATGATTCGTTATGCCTTATGCTTTCGTTATTGGTTATTGGCTTTATTGATTGAGTCTTGGTTTATGATTCGTTCAGTTTATCCTTGTTGAGTATCGATTTGAACTATTGACAGTTCGTTGGTGTTTATATTCTATATGGGTGTGTAAACCTATTTACAAACTTATATATATCTATACTTCCTTGCGGGTGTGAATGTGGTTACTTAGCAGTCTTTTGCTAATGGTTCTTGTGTGTTTTCCAGGTTGCCTTAAAGCCTTTGCGCGAGCGCGATAGAGATACACCCGTATGAGAGGCTTAGATAGTGTTATGTTTGTAGATTTATGCTTTGGCCTGTGTGCACTTGAGATGTTGTATACTTTGATTCAGTTATATGATATGACAGTTAGTTCGTTTTATGTTTAGCCTGTGCATCTAGGCTGTGATATACCTAGATGTGGCATGACGCCCTTAGTTTTAATTCGCTTCCGCTATGTTTGGTTTGTTGGTTGTTGAATAAAAATCCCTTACAAGAATAATCCAATTAATTGGGCTCTTAAATAGAATAATTAAATTACGCAACAATTATATATATACAAGGGTACATATATGTATATATTCGAAATTGAAGGAAAGACTAGCCCAGTTAAATTAATAAATCGCCCAAAGAAATTAATTAGCGATCGAAAGGCTTGAAATGAATTTACGGGGCGTTTTCGGTCTAGTCAAAGAAACTTGTATCCTCAATAAGGTCTCCTGCTTCTAGTCAGAAACTAAGTAGCGTTTTCGTACTTAAAGACAACTAGAAGTCATAATTGTGGCATTGACATATGCGATAGACATGGATAGTGCTGAAAACCTATCCTGGTTGGAAGAAAGTCAAAGGCAACATAGTCTGATGAACTAGGAAGTTGAATAAAGGAAATGTGTTGTGATTTATATTCTCATTATATGCTTGTGATTATATGGCATTAACTGTTGATTGCAGTTAGGAAAGACATGGACACCATATTTGGTAATGTGTATTTCCCTTTATGAATTATTTGTCAAACCTCTTACCTGATGGAAGTGACAAATGGATTGCCTAACTTAGCCGTTGTGCTAACTACACTTCACCGTGTACGTCATTTCAGATGTCATCTAGTGAGGGATCCGGTAGCCCGGCAAACACTCCTGATCATGTTTGCCCGGGACCTACTTTTGCTAGTCAGACTTTGCATGACACGTCGGACATAGACCCCGATTCTCCAGGTTCTCCAGACTATTCTCCAGGCTCTCTAGACTATTCTGTAGGCTCTCCCGACTATATTCCAGTAACCCCAGTCAGCCCAGAAAATACCTTTTGGTTGCCTTAGTTTTGGCTGACTCTAATCTATTAGGTTGTGGAAGACCCGGAGTTGTAATGACAGCCCGTCGGGCAAACTCTTGTAGATATCTTTGACATTAACATATATATATATATATGCCTAGAATATTGTATTTTGATGTTGGGGTGTTGATGTTGAGTGTATTTCTTTTAGCCTGTGCACTCAGAGTGAAAGTTTTATCAAAGAGGTGATAGACTTCATTCTAAGTGTGGCGGTAGCACCCGGTTTTCTGCTGAAGGGTAAGCTTCCGCAGCGTTATATTACGCATATTGTAGTAGTTGTCAGAGCAGGAAATCGGGGTGTTACAAGTCCACTCGCTCGGGCAGCGGTTAGGAGGTGATGACCTAACCTGTGCCCGAGAGGTCCGGCTGCCCTCCTATTCCCTTTTACCTTCTTGTTGTTTTTTGCTTAACGAATAATTTTTTTTTTCTAGTGTTACACCTTAACCAAACTTATAATAATTGTTGCCCCATGTGTCTTAAGCTTGTTTTGTTCGATGTGTTACTGCATTGCCTTGCTTTTTATTTTGTGCTTTACTTGCTTATTAATTGATCGCATGTGGTAGAGGATGTTGGAAGGATGGCTGGGTGAGGGAAACGGCTTTGAGTTGGTTGAAGGTGGGGGTCGAACTCGCGACGAGGGAGTAGCCCACTCGCTCGGGCAGCGGTTAGGAGGTGATGACCTAACCTGTGCCCGAGGGGTCCGGCTACCTCTCTTAGCTTGATTGACACTCACCACCATTCCGAACTTAGCTTTAGTACTTCGCCCTAGCCTGCCCTCCTATTCCCTTTTACCTTTCTTGTTGCTTTTTGCCTTACGGATAATTTTTTTGTTTTCTAATATTACACCTTAACCAAACTTATCATAATTGTTGCCCATGTGTCTTAAACTTGTTTTATTCGATGTGTTATTGCATTGTCTTGCTTCCTATTTTGTGCTTTATTTGCTAATTAATTGATCGCATGTGGTAGAGGATGTTGGGAGGATGACTGGGTGAGGGAAACGGCTTTGAGTTGGTTGGAGGTGGGGGTCGAACTCGTGACGAGGGAGTAGTCCACTCGCTCGGGCAGCGGTTAGGAGGTGATGACTTAACCTGTGCCCGAGGGGTCCAGCTACCTCTCTTAGCTTGATTGACACTCACCACCATTTCGAACTTAGCTTTAGTACTTCGCTCTGGGCTGCCCTCCTATTCCCTTTTACCTTCTTGTTGTTTTTTGCTTAACGAATAATTTTTTTTTTCTAGTGTTACACCTTAAACAAACTTATAATAATTGTTGCCCCATGTGTCTTAAGCTTGTTTTTTTCGATGTGTTACTGCATAGCCTTGCTTTTTATTTTGTGCTTTATTTGCTTATTAATTGATCGCATGTGGTAGAGGATGTTGGAAGGATGGCTGGGTGATTAAACGGCTTTGAGTTGGTTGAAGGTGGGGGTCGAACTCGCGACGAGGGAGTAGCCCACTCGCTCGGGCAGCGGTTAGGAGGTGATGACCTAACCTGTGCCCGAGGGGTCCGACTACCTCTTTGAGCTTGATTGACACTCAACACCATTCCGAACTTAGCTTTAGTACTTCGCCCTGGGCTGCCCTCCTATTCCCTTTTACCTTTCTTGTTGCTTTTTGCTTAACGGATATTTTTTTTGTTTTCTAATGTTACACCTTAACCAAATTTATAATAATTGCTGCCCATGTGTCTTAAGCTTGTTTTGTGCGATGTGTTATTGCATTGTCTAGCTTCCTATTTTGTGCTTTATTTGCTCATTAATTGATCACATGTGGTAAAGGATGTTGGGAGGATGGCTGGGTGAGGGAAACGGCTTTGAGTTGGTTGAAGGTGGGGGTCGAACTCGCGACGAGGGAGTAGTCCACTCGCTCGGGCAGCGGTTAGGAGGTGATGACCTAACCTGTGCCTGAGGGGTCCGGCTACCTCTCTTAGCTTGATTGACACTCACCAACATTCCGAACTTAGCTTTAGTACTTCGCCTTAGGCTGCCCTCCTATTCCCTTTTACCTTTCTTGTTGCTTTTTGCTTAACGGATAATTTTTTTGTTTTCTAATGTTACACCTTAACCAAACTTATAATAATTGTTGCCCCATGTGTCTTAAGCTTGTTTTGTTCGATGTGTTACTGCATTGCCTTGATTTTTATTTTGTGCTTTATTCGCTTATTAATTATTCGCATGTGGTAGAGGACGTTGGGAGGATGGCTAGGTGAGAGAAACGGCTTTGAGTTGGTTGAAGGTGGGGGTCGAACTCGCGACGAGTGAGTAGTCCACTCGCTCGGGCAGAGGGTAGGAGGTGATGACCTAACCTGTGCCCGAGGGGTCCGGCTACCTCTTTAAGCTTGATTGACACTCACCACCATTCCGAACTTAGCTTTAGTACTTCGCCCTGCGCTGCCCTACTATTCCCTTTTACCTTTCTTGTTGCTTTTTGCTTAACGGATAATTTTTTTGTTTTCTAATAATACACCTTAACCAAACTTATAATAATTGTTGCCCCATGTGTCTTAAGCTTGTTTTGTTCGATGTGTTATTGCATTGTCTTGCTTCCTATTTTGTGCATTATTTGCTAATTAATTGATCGCATGTGGTAGAGGATATTGGGAGGCTGGCTGGGTGAGGGAAACTGCTTTGAGTTGGTTGAAGGTGGGGGTCGAACTCGCGACGAGGGAGTAGTCCACTCGCTCGGGCAGCGGTTAGGAGGTGATGACCTAACCTGTGCCCGAGGGGTCCGGCTACCTCTCTTAGCTTGATTGACACTCACCACCATTTCGAACTTAGCTTTAGTACTTCGCCCTGGGCTGCCCTCCTATTCCCTTTTACCTTCTTGTTGTTTTTTGCTTAACGGATATTTTTTTTTTCTAGCCTTACACCTTAACCAAACTTATAATAATTGTTGCCCCATGTGTCTTAAGCTTGTTTTGTTCGATGTGTTACTACATTGCCTTGATTTTTATTTTGTGCTTTATTCGCTTATTAATTATTCGCATGTGGTAGAGGATGTTGGGAGGATGGCTGGGTGAGAGAAACGGCTTTGAGTTGGTTGAAGGTGGGGGTCGAACTCGCGACGAGTGAGTAGTCCACTCGCTCGGGCAGCGGTTAGGAGGTGATGACCTAACCTGTGCCCGAGGGGTCCGGCTACCTCTTTGAGCTTGATTGACACTCACCACCATTCCGAACTTAGCTTTAGTACTTCGCCCTGGGCTGCCCTACTATTCCCTTTTACCTTTCTTGTTGCTTTTTGCTTAACGTATAATTTTTTTGTTTTCTAATAATTCACCTTAACCAAACTTATCATAATTGTTGTCCATGTGTCTTAAGCTTGTTTTGTTCGATGTGTTATTGCATTGTTTTGCTTCCTATTTTGTGCTTTATGTCCTAATTAATTGATCGCATGTGGTAGAGGATGTTGGGAGGATGGCTGGGTGAGGGAAACAGCTTTGAGTTGGTTGAAGGTGGGGGTCGAACTCGCGACGAGGGAGTAGTCCACTCGCTCGGGCAGCGGTTAGGAGGTGATGACCTAACCTGTGCCTGAGGGGTCCGGCTACCTCTCTTAGCTTGATTGACACTCACCAACATTCCGAACTTAGCTTTAGTACTTCGCCTTAGGCTGCCCTCCTGTTCCCTTTTACCTTTCTTGTTGATTTTTGCTTAACGGATAATTTTTTTGTTTTCTAATATTACACCTTAACCAAACTTATCATAATTGTTGCCCATGTGTCTTAAGCTTGTTTTATTCGATGTGTTATTGCATTGTTTTGCTTCCTATTTTGTGCTTTATTTGCTAATTAATTGATCGCATGTGGTAGAGGATGTTGGGAGGATGACTGGGTGAGGGAAACGGCTTTGAGTTGGTTGGAGGTGGTGGTCGAACTCGTGACGAGGGAGTAGTCTACTCGCTCGGGCAGCGGTTAGGAGGTGATGACCTAACCTGTGCCCGAGGGGTCCGGCTACCTCTCTTAGCTTGATTGACACTCACCACCATTCCGAACTTAGCTTTAGTACTTCGCCTTAGGCTGCCCTCCTATTCCCTTTTACCTTTCTTGTTGCTTTTTGCTTAACGGATAATTTTTTTGTTTTCTAATATTACACCTTAACCAAACTTATTATAATTGTAGCCCATGTGTCTTAAGCTTGTTTTATTCGATGTGTTATTGTATTGTCTTGCTTCCTATTTTGTGCTTTATTTGCAAATTAATTGATCGCATGTGGTAGAGGATGTTGGGAGGATGGCTGGGTGAGGGAAACGGCTTTGAGTTGGTTGGAGGTGGGGGTCGAACTCGGGACGAGGGAGTAGTCCACTCGCTCGGGCAGCGGTTAGGAGGTGATGACCTAACCTGTGCCCGAGGGGTCCGGCTACCTCTCTTAGCTTGATTGACACTCACCACCATTTCGAACTTAGCTTTAGTACTTCGCCCTGGGCTGCCCTCCTATTCCCTTTTACCTTCTTGTTGTTTTTTGCTTAACGGATTATTTTTTTTTCTAGTGTTACACCTTAACCAACCTTATAATAATTGTTGCCCCATGTGCCTTAAGCTTGTTTTGTTCGATGTGTTACTGCATTGCCTTTCTTTTTATA
>CP025657.1:18991785-19004354 GCA_003576665.1 Ipomoea trifida | reverse complement strand
AGCTAGAAAACTGAAATTCGAGTTCGACTCGGTTACAAAACGAATCGGCTCGAGTTCGACTAAACCTTGAAGTTGACAGAGCTGGAGCCACTCAGCCCACTCCGCTCATTCTCACACACATAAAGTCAATAATTTGATTAAGGGCCTGTTTGGTAAATAATCAGTCTATCTGTCAATTTTATCTTATTTGACCACTATTAGTTGTTTGACTTCGTTAAAAAAATCAATATAAGTATTTGGTTAATAAATTTTTTGTAACTCTAAAATGCTAAAATTCAAAAGGCTGCTCAAAGCAGCCTTTTCAATTAACATTGTGGAAAAATATATTATACCAATCAGCTAACAGCTAATTTATCAAACAACTTTCTACAATCAGCTAATGTTATCAACAAATTATACCTTCTAACCCAAATAACCAACCCAATCAGTCGTTATTTACCAAACAGGATTGAGATTGTAACGAGACTATTATCTTAAATTTTGAGGAAGCCGTCGGCGGCGCTAGTGGTAACCAAATTACTATACATGAATTGATAAACTTTTTGTAATCTCATATTATTTATATATTATCTTTATGATTTATAAACAATACCCCACCATGGGCACGGAAAACGTGTATTACCATCTCATTGTCTCGGTGCAGGCAATGAAGGAAATACGACAATTCAGAGGGGACACTAACAACGTAACATTGTTACACATCACACCATTGATGTTTATTGAAGTTTCAAGTTGACGGGGTATGTTGTAGCGGTAGACATTTTTAAGGTACAAAATAGTATATAATTTTATAACACGAGACATTATAACACAAAACACATACACATGTTATTATCTATTTATTTTCAAATCTGATTTATATAGATAATATATGTTTTATATGCACATAATTTCATAATACAAGACATAAATCTGTGAAATAAGATACACAATATGTTGTGTCACTTGTGTGTTACACAACTATTAATATATTTCAGGTACAGAATTTATACGTTTAAGGTACAGAATTGCATAACATAAGACACATAAACGCATAACACGAGATAGATACACATGTTTTATATTTACTTTAGTTCAGGTATTAAATCAATATTCTTAAGGTATAGAATTACATAACATAAGACACCGAAACACATAACACAAGATACAAAAACGCATAGTACAAAACACAAAAGTGGATATTATATTTACTTTATTTTATGTACAGAATCCATACGCTTAAGCCGCAGAATTGCATAACATAACACACACAAACATACTTTACAATTAAAAAAAATGCATGTAATGTGAATTGAACAACAAACGGTTGTTATCAAACTTAAAATTCAAAATCACGTACGTCATTTAAGATAGGGCCTACAATATACTATAAATCTTAGTCCATAGTATAACAATTGTTAATACAAGAATCACAATTCATCCACTTAAACATTTTTTTTCTTTTTGGGGACCGATTAAGTTGTTCCATTGTTTTGTGAGTAGATTTACGTTGTAGAGGGTTATAGGCCCAATAAGATGCTAAAGTATCAACCCATTGATAGCATTGTGCTGTGCCAAGTCTCCATTCTTAATCCAAACAATGTCATTACAATTAATAAATAATTCGAACATAACTCAGGTATTACATATGATTATATTAATATTAAATTAGAAAAAATTAAACGAATGATTGTCTAGGTACGAAAATTATGCTCGAATGATAGATTTTTAGATCAAGAACGATCTTAATATATCCCAGCCTAATTAAATCTTCCTAATCATGAACTCTACGAACTATATGTATACTGTGTGTTTAGTTCAAATTATACAACATAACCAATGAAATATAATATATAACAGCTTACATACCCATATTTGGTTTAAGTTATCTTATTTTCGCAAGGAAATAACATATTCCACAAGGAATGCAACATATACCTTTCAAAGTAGATTTTGAAGGGAATGTGATTCCCTCACAATTTTTAGGTTATACAGATTATAAAATTATCATGCATATTTATTAATTTTGTTATTTTAATTATTTTAATTCTAATCATTATAAAATATATATTTTATGTTAGTTTATTATATTTATCGTATTTAATTATTTTTATAATTATATATTGTCTTTTATTTTTTATTAAAGCATATTAACTTATAAAGTAGTTTTGTTTCTTAAGTTTAACTGCACCTGAACCATTCTATATATATATATATATATATCATCACCACCTTAACCCACAATTATACATCTAATCTTCATATTAATAATTTAATATAATTAGTGTATTACCACTAAACGTTATCAATTTTCAATTCATAAAAAAAAATGTAGTCTCTAAATCCAACTACGGAGTATATTTTTAGCCCCATGCAGGTGCGCAATCATTGCATGCCGACAAAATGAATGCAAAGGCAGTGCCCTTTACGTACTTGATGATGATCAAATCATAATACTTGACCAGTCCAAGTTGCCTTCATTGGAGGAGTAGTTGGGTGTGAACGCCACCGTTTTTGTCAACTTCTTTTTTCCTTTGCTTTGACTATCCGCAAAGATGCATACACATCATGAATTTATATCATGTCATGCAACAATCAAACATCTATCTCTATTCAACTAAAACAACTTTAATTAGTAAGAAAGCGATTTTACTTCTTTTTTTTTTTTTTTGAAAGCCAATTAAATAATAGTAGATTAAATCAAAGCAGAAATAGAGTCAAGCGATATAACATCCCAATACAAAGAGTTAGCATGTAAAAAGGCCAAGGATCGGAATTGAAGCAAGAGTGTGCACCTAGATTAGCATATATAGGGACCAAACTTACTGAACAGTGAGTAAAAGACAACATGATAGCGCTTGAGGCGTCAATAGAAAAAGCAACATAAGAATATAGGTTGATATGGTTCAACAGTAACAAATGTTGAAGAATTAGAGCAATAGTTGTAGAGATCCACATAAGCGTGACCACATCCCTTAATTCAAGAAAGCACCTCCTTGCAAGCCAATGACGACTTAGTCATGAGCGGGGAGAAGCAGTACAATCTTGTATAGGGCCGAGGACATGCACTAAGTAAATTAAACTTGCAACGACGTGAGAAAACCTTATATGACCAGTTTTACTTAATTGAGTGGTGTCTGACAAAAATCAATTCCACTCACTTGGGCATTTACATACCCTTTCGGGACAGATTTTCTTATATTAATAAGCTAAGGAACAGAAACACAAAATTACAGTTTGGATTAACCAATAATAATAATAATAATAATAATAATGAAAATTAAGATGCAAGAATTGAAGTGCATAATGTAGGCTATTATATCATATTGTTGTTGAGATTTATATTAATTACGAGGAGTCAAACTTATAGTGCTTGTCGACGGCGACGGACACGTCCCAAGTGCAACTAAGCCCTTTGGGTATAATCACGAGATCGCCGGCTCCGAACTCCACAACCTCCGCCGCCGTCGAAGATGTTTGGTTCTTGGGATAAACCTTAACTTTCCCTCTCAGCAGATAACATGTTTCTTGAGCATCAAACCTCAGTTGGTACTTCCCCGGCGAACAACCCCACCTGCCAAATTAAAGAAACCTAAGTTAAATTTCTCAAAAAAAACTTCTATCATATTCTACTTGGTACAAATTGATACATATTGTTGTAAAATATAAGCAATGTCAACGGAGGCCGCTGACAACTTTTCTGGAAAGGTAAACAAGTAAGGGTGAAAAAGAATCTAGACAGTGTTATATAACACGGCACAAATTCCTTTTCACCCTTGTTCTCTTTTCTAGAAAGGCTGCAAGTCTCTGTTGAAGTTGCTTATATTTTACAACACAGATAAGACGGGGAAAAAGTAAGAAAGGGGCTTACTTGGGCCATGATTGGATGCGGAGCTCAGAGAGCTGAGCATCGGAGAGGCTTTTCTGGACGATGATTCTTGGAGGCGACGAGGAAGATGGAGCGGCCATGGAAGTTGGAGAAGATGTGAAATATTTGATTTTCTGAGTTTGGTATAGTCTGCTGTTTGTACTCAGTTTTGTTGAGACATGTTTGGATTATTATTGGGTTGGGAGAAGTAATAATGTAATATGGAATTGAAGTTGTACGTACAATTTCCAACAATATATTCATTCTTTGACTACCTATCACCTCCAACCATGGTGTGGTCACGTAATTATTGGACAGGCTAGGTTAGGTTAGTATTACAATTTATCAAATATGAGTAAAACTAGATTCAATAATACGATACCGACTTTCGGATTCTATCCTTTTTTTTTTCCTCCTCCTCCTTACACATCCAAGTGACACGTGACAATAATTTTAAAGTGTGTTTGAAAACAAGAAAAAATGATTACTTAAAAAAGAGTAATTTTTAGAAAATATTTATTTATCGTATTTGATTGCATTTTAAAAAATTGTCTTTGTGTGTTTAGTTCATTTTCTGGAAAATAAGAATAATTGTATAATTAAAATTTTAATTGTTGTTAACTAAAAAAGATTTGACAACAACTATGTTTTGTTCATCTATTTTTTTTTCAAATAACAAACAAAATATTAAAAAAAAATACTGATTTTCGTTGAAAACTAGTAGAAACTAGACTACTTTTTCGCTAGATTGATTTCCGACGGAAACCATGCAGATGGCGAAAGAAAGCCAATGAAGTATTATCGGAAGAAAGCCGATGAAGCATTCTCAGAAAAAGTCATGAAGAATAAGTAGTTGGATATAGGAAATGGTTTCCCAAAAGAAATTGGGAAGTAGTTTTTCAGAAAAACAAACGATTTTTCATGTGATTGGAAATTATTTGCTGTTGACTTTAATTTTTCACTTTCTCGCAAACACGGTAAAATCAAAAAATAATTTTTATTTTCTCGAATTTCCAAACACATCATTACTTCTTATATATGTGTATATATTTTAAAGGAAAAATAAAACTTTTGGCCCCTAAATTTTTTTTATTTTTTAAATTTTGGTCATTGGAAGTTAATTTAAACACCATCCATTTAATCCTAAAGATGTACTACGTATATCATTACAATTTTTTTTTTTTTTTAATTTATAAAACGGGGTAATATCTTGGAGGCGGCTGACGGTTGAACACTTGGACTCATCACTCATCGTGCTTTCCGCCATGACGAAGCTATAGCATATAACCGCTTCATTTTCATCTTCACCTTCTCCTTCATCTTCATCTTCACCTTCTTCTTAATCTTCATTCTCTCTGGCGTGTTTTAGCAGCTTTGCTACGTACTCTGTTATTCTACCTGAAATTTTGTTGAAGTTTCAAGCTGAAAATGTGGATTCCGCCGCTCCCCGAAAACCGCATTGTCGTGAGTTGCTTCTCGAGCTCGTAAAATCGATTGTGCGCATAAACTGTCTAACTTCTATTATCCGATGGAAATTGTTTTTGAATATTGTGCAGTTAGGTGTTGGAATGGCCGGTGTTGACTTCCTGGCTGCTGTAGCTTCGTTCCCCAACCCGGATGATAAAATTCGGAGCACCAGTTTTGAGGTTCATCGTCTCTGATCTCTTCTTACTTTTACTGTACAATTTTCATACTGCCGATGCTTACTTCTTAGCTCGATTCTACCGTTTTGACTTTTGATCTTGTAATGGAGTCAAACTCGGGTGTGATTGATAGGTTCAAGGAGGTGGTAACGCTGGCAATGCTTTGACCTGCGCAGCTCGTCTAGGTCTTAATCCAAGGATCATATCTAAGGTTTTCACTTCATTTACTTGAAGGTTGCCAATAACTGCATTCGTTGAGTTGTGCTAATTTTAGGAATATTGTTGGAAAAATTGGTCTAGGAGCCCGCCTTAGGCTCTAGGCACTCTAGACCGTGGCAATTTCCCTCCTAAGCACGCCTAGTGCCTAATTTGGCCGACTCGGCCGCCTAACGTCTAACTCAGTTGCGTTAACTCGTCTATTTTGATCGAGTTAACCAAGTTAATCCGGTTGGCTCGGCATTGCTAATTTTTTTCTATATATATATAATATGGCATATACACCCACACACGTGCACTGTTTTTTTAGTTAGCCGCCTAGGCGCTCCCCTACCGCCCGACTAGCGCATGACGTTACTGCAACCATGGGAATAACTAATAAGAGCAGTACAGTGTTGGATGGATAAAGTTTTTTTTAATCAATCTAAGATCAGAGCTCCTTTTGGACTGAGGGGCACGTGCTTACCTTCAGGCAATCTTTAATCCTTTGTTATATCAGGATCATGGTTACGTTCAAAGGATTCTGACATTTATTCAGTTTGGTTCGAGGTTGAGTTAGTAAGGCTGCAATACAACTCATCTTTATGGCTATTATTATGTATAAATGTTATTCCAGGATCCGAGAAGTAAAGAAGACGATTCAGTAAAATTTGTTTCACGTTGTTATTTTGTGTATTTGCAGTGGTATGTAGAAATCTAGCTTTAGACACTCTGTCGTGTTTCTGTATTCCTGGATGCCTAATATGGTATATGGTTTCCTAGAAGATGTTACCCTTTCTTGTGAAATTTTGAGTAGGTTGCTGACGACTCACATGGCGAAAGAATACTTGATGAGCTGGAAAGGGATGGTGTTGATACATCCTTTATGGTGGTGAGCTCTGCACTCATCTGAAACATTACTGTAAACTTCAGAGGGTCATGACAACACATCATTGTGGCAATGTATTCCTTTTCAATTCAGGTGTCCAAAGGAGGAAACTCACCATTCACATATGTCATTGTTGACAACCAAAAGTGAGTGTGTTAATCTATGCAATCTGTGGGGAATTTTATGAGGTTGTGCCATACATATTACTATTCTCTTGAAGAGTCATTGTTCTATGATGTTCCAGAAAAACTCGCACGTGCATTTTCACTCCAGGATATCCACCCATGATACCTGATGATCTACCCAAATCAAAATTGTCTTCAGCCCTTGATGGAGCAAATATTGTCTACTTAGATGGAAGGCTGCATGAGACTGCTTTTATTGTAGCGCAGGAGGTAATTACAATTTTTATTTACTTTTCTTCATACCCATATAAGTAACTTTTAATGTACGTAACACCTTCAAATTCTGCTGGCTCAAGCATACATTGTAAAAATGAATGCATGTTGCATGTGTTTTGGATTCCGATGCAGGCAAAGAGTAGGGGCATACCTATTATAGTTGATGCAGAAAGGTTAAGGGAGGGGCTGGATGATATTCTTGACTTTGCTAGTTATGTTGTATGCTCGACAAAATTTCCACAGGCAAGTTATTCAGTGCATTGACTTGCTTCCTCTGCTGTGGTCAGCAGCCTTGGTTAATAGTTTGATACCTATCTTAGTTCCAATTCTTAATATGCACCATCTGAATCTGAAATTGGAACAAGGAAAATTTCCATTGAACATGGCCAATCCATTTGGAATCCTAGTTTGTTTTTAATTAATTGGGATTGCTTAATTTATATTTTCCCCCCTTCATTATTCAGTTGCTAAAAGTCTTGAGTTATTGGCCCACAACATATTCATTCACTTTCCCATTTATATTCCCCCCCCCTTCATTTTTCAGTTGCTAAAAGTCTTGAGCTATTGGCCCACAACTTATTCATTCACTTCCCATTTATTTTCTTTAATATGTAGCTAATGAGAACAATTATGTGTTTGTTGGCCCCTGCAGGCATGGACTAACGCCCCTTCTATTCCAACTGCACTTGTTTCCATTATCTTGAGATTGCCAAACGTAAAATTCGTGATTGCGACGTTGGGTGAAGATGGCTGCTTAATGTTAGAAAGGACTGAAGCGGGTATACATTCCTTTGCATTTCTCTGTCACTGTTTGAAATTTGAACCTTTAGGCATATTCATTTAGAAAAAAAAAACAGCATTTGAAAGAGCGGGCTATGTTGACCTAAGTTGCTTTAGCTTTCGTATCCTCTTGCTTTTCATACTTTTACAGAGAACACTCAGCTTGAAGAAATGGATGTAGATGAATTGTACAAAAAACTGAAGCAAAGTGAAGATGCTAATGCAACAATACCCACATGCATATCATCGGTAATGCTCATTCATCTTGGTGGACTATTTCCACAGCTAAAAAGTGTTCTATTTACACTTTCCTTCTGGTTTTGGGTATCTAAAAGTAACTAGGATTATCAGGTGTTTAGCTTAGAGTTGCTTATCTAGGAACGACTTTTAGCTAAACTTATTATCAAACTCTACTTGGTTGTGAAATTGAAGATGGTGATATTCTGTAGACCTGATTAGAGTCTGCTGTTTCACTTTTTGTATATCTTTCAGAATGTGGGAAAATTACGTGCAAATGGAATAGGGATGGTTAACGGTAGGCTGCACGTAGGAACAGCTGAAAAGATACCACCTTCAGAATTAGTTGATACAACCGGTGCTGGTGATGCATTCATCGGAGCAGTTATTTACTGTATGTAAACGTTATAATCCTATATAAACACCATTTGCTGGACCATTTGTCTTAGATTATTGAAACTGGCAATGCTATAATCTCACAGCCCTTCATACTTCTGCAGCTATCTGTGCTGATATGCCACCACAAAAGATGCTGCCATTTGCCTGTCAAGTGGTATAGCCCTTTCCCTTAACCGGCCTGATTATCATTCGTGGGTTGTTGTCTTGTCGAGAATATATAATGTATAAAATATAAATGTAGAGTTGCACTATTAGTTGAAACTTTTAATTGAGACGAAACATATCTTTCAACTGTTCTATCACAGGCAGCCATCAAGTGCAGAGCCTTGGGAGCTAGAGGCAGTCTTCCCAGCGGGAACAACCCTCGCCTGACACCGTTTTTAATGTAGAGTGCCCCAGTAGAAGTTACATTGTTGGCCTACAAATGTGACAGCAACGTAAGGATTGGTCGGAGTCTTGAATTTATGGGTTTGTTCATATGTGTCTCTATCGTTATAACGTAACATAAACTTTTGGATTTGCTTGGTCATAAAGTCTTGAATTTCTGGCTGTGTCTACGAGGATTTGCCGTGGACGCTGTAGTTACGACTGTTGTGTACTTGCACCGACCATCTACAGGTAAATTGACACTCCACTACTTTCAGATAAGTCACGCTTTGACTTTAGAAACACTAAAATACCGTTTTAAAATTCAGAATATAATCACAAAACTCAGATACGATTTTTGATACGATCCCATATTGACTTCATAAAAGATTGTGGAGCGGTATTTAAGTTGGGGCCAAACCTCCACTCATGAGTTAGTTTTTGTGGTGAAGTTAGGATCTTGGTTTGAGTTATCACTTGGTGTTCCCATTGAAAAGCCGGACTACTTGAGTACTGTATCAATTTTTTCCTATTATAATTATTTTATCGTCTTGATAAAAAATCGTTATATGCATGACTATTTTTAACCCATAAATTATGCATGAAATGACGATTTTAATTCATGCAGGACCAAATTAGCAACATTATTAAGTAACATATTGGTGACATAAATAGTTTTCAAAGGACTAAAATTGTTATTTTGTGTATAACTTATAGGACAAAGATGATAACACATAACAGTATGTAACAAGTATAATTGTATAACTGAATGATAAAAATATAAATTTTCTTAATTATCAGTTATAATTAAAATATAAAGTAAAATAAGTGTCAAACTTCCATAATTAGAAATTGGAAAATCTCTATGTTCCATCAATCATGGCGGTGAATCGGTGATACAGGCATACAGCTTCCTCTTATCGCACTCAATCCCCCAATATCAACGGCACATATCACACCGCTCTGTACTAACATCTAGGCCGTCCATTCAGATTCCGGCATAAAAGCATAAAGACAATACGATACCCCGTACTATATAACATCGTTGTCGACGCACGTCGTCAAAAGCTTCGAAAACTTTGTGTGGGGTCCCAAACACGTAGAACGTGCTGATACGTACTTCACATTACGCGGGTTTCTTTATTCACCTCCCACGCGCAATGTCACCAACGCGCTCTCGGAAACAGATGGGAATTCCGTGAACGAATAGCCGTGGGGAGTTCGATCCACCGCTCTGCCAACGCGTGAAGTCGGATCTCCGACAAACAACTGAGCTCAATGATTCTGTGCAGACGTGGCATTCTTTTACTGGAGTTTGATTCCTCGTAGGTTAAAGGGTGACAGGTGGCACTTGGATCGTATTCAGGCTTTCGGAGCTTTCCTATGAACCTTAGAGCATCCTTATCAATGGAGTTTTTTTACGGTATTTTAGGAATTTTTTAAGTGTGATTATGAAAGAGAATATGGGAAGAGAAATAAATAAAAAATAGAAAAAGAGACAAAAAAAAAAAGAAAAAAAAGGGCATAAACTGACGCAGTTAGTAAAAGAAGGAAGATGATTGGTCCATTTTTTTTTTGGTAAAAAGATGATTGGTCCATTGCTTGTATTACTGTTCCAATATCCGATTCTTGCAGATGAACCCACTCCTCTCTCTAATTTCTCTTCCCTCCACATAAGATGCTACTGTTCCAATATCCTTGAAATATGCATTGATAAGAATGCTCTTACGCCGTCAATTAATCCCTATTCACTGGATTATGAAACATATTGGATAAACTAGCAGCAGCGCACAAATTCATGTTTAATATTTTAATAATATTAATAAATAAAAATAAATAATTAAAAATTTTAGTTAAAATTATATTTATAATTTATAATTCCTTAATGTATTAAATTTTAATCCCGTATTTGAAATTACAGAGAAAAAAAAAAACAATAGTATTCAAAAAATATATCTATAATACTAAGCTAGTACTCACATATATTGCTATATAGACATAAATAATACTACGTATGTATTCAATTTACGAACACATATGATTTATCATGAATAGAAGTTTAATTAAAATATATTCTGCAATTAAATTATGGACAAATACTACATTGTAATAGAGTAAATATTAAAAAAAATCTATAATACTGAGCTAGTACTCACATATATTGGTATATATACACAAATAATATATGTATTCAATACACAAACATAAATGATTTAAGATTAATAGAAATTTAACTAAAATATATTATACAATTAAATTAATTATATAATGATAATTAAAGAATTAAATAATATGAAAATGATATGATAGGTATATGTGTATGGTAATAATGGAGTCATTAAAGTTAGAATTAGATACTAATGGAGTTATACCGGTTTAATAATAGTTTTGTCTAATAAAAATGTAGTAGGGATAATGTCCAATAAAATTTAAGTGTACAACATATAAAGTAAAATGTATACATTTATTAGCATACGAAAAACGAACATAAATCAGGAGTATAACATGGATTGATGTTTATTATGTTTCAACAAAAATTCTTATACAATATTTAATAAAATGGATTGAATGGATTTATGTAATAACTAAATATAAAAACATATTCAAGAAAATGATTATATACTTAATTAGCGTCACATAAGATTTTTCTAGTGCAATTTACTTCTCTTTTATAATCAATTACACTCTCAAGTAATGACTGTGAGCTTGTATTGTTAAAACAAAAATGAATATATGTTAAGGAATGATTTACGTAGAGGTGTCTCTACATGAAGGCTACATAAATTTTGACACCAACAAAGTTGACATACGCGTGCTGCTCCTTTTTGATAGAAAATATAATACTTTTATATCAAAATGTAAAATTATTACTATACATTTTTTTTAAAGTATTACATTTTGCCTTATAAATGACAAAATTTTTGTTCTTAATTAGTATTACATTTGAGCATATAAGTATGACATTTGCATGTCGATTCAATCCGATCCGACCCGTCGCACAAATAAATATGCGTGAGACGTACAGTCTCATCTCACACAGTGTGACCCAATAATAATTAATAAACACATGGAGGAAATTTAATTTTTGTGTTGTGCAAAATCAAAAATGATTTATGAAGAGTTTCTAATAGCAATAGGGGCCTAAGTTTTAGGGCCTACAAGTCAAACCGTGTCTTTATGTTTCTTCCACCCTTTTTCTTGCTCTTTTAAGGTGATTACCAATGAAATAAAAATGAATAAAAGAATGATTTGACTTTTTTATAAAAATAATTGTTTTTTCTTCTATTTTCTAACATTTACTTGCACGAAAGGTTGATGTACAAAGCCATACTGTAGTTCAAATGTTGAAAACAATAAGTTGGTGGAGTTCACAATTTTTTTTAAAGCTTGTTGGATTATTTGTACCAACTAGTAATATGTAATATATCTCTTACTAAATTTATAAAAGCACTTTTAGTATTAAAAATTAAAGCCCTTTTAAATTAGTTAATAGCAACACGTCATATAATGATTCATAATATTGAAAATTTTTTACATCTATGACTTTTTAATAATTAGCGATAAAATTGTGAACGTGCTCGATAATGGATTGATGAGGGAAGTGGAGCAGCACGCGTATGTCAACTTTGTTGGTGTCAAAATTTATGTAGCCTTCATGTAGAGACACCTCTACGTAAATCATTCCTTAACATATATTCATTTTGTTTTACAATACAAGCTCACAGTCATTACTTGAGAGTGTAATTGATTATAAAAGAGAAGTAAATTGCACTAAAAAATCTATGTGACGCTAATTAAGTATATAATCATTT
>CP025657.1:18963292-18990785 GCA_003576665.1 Ipomoea trifida | reverse complement strand
ACCCCAAACCCCAAACCCCAAACCCCAAACCCCAAACCCCAAACCCTAAACCCTAAACCCTAAACCCATTTTGTCACCAAATCTTTCTCTCTCTAGAAATGCTCTCCCTTCTCTCTAGAATTTGACTTTAGGAAATTTTTTGGATTTTTAGAGATTTTGCAAAATATCCGTGAATAAGCGAAGTGAAATTGCGATCGGGAAGGACTATGGCGGAGCCGCCGCCGGCGCCGCCATCGAAAAGAGGACCGGCGTCCAAATTGGCTACGAGCAGTAATCTGCGATCGCAAGGGAAGGCTATTCCCGATCGTGAAATTGAGAAATCAAAGAAGAAAATCAATCGCAAATTGACTATGGAATTGGAAGTGGATCAAAAGAATCCGATCAATTCGGATGAGGAGCAGAATCGCAATTCGGAGATGCCAGTTGAGGCGATGCCGGAACTGCAATCCGAGCGTCCAAATCCGATCACTCAAGAATCGGATCATCTGGCGGACCAAAAAACAAAGAAAACAGTTGCGGAACAATCGGTGGCTGAACCGATTGAGAATCTAGCTGAGATGGAAGAGGTTCGAGATGAGGAAACGAATCCGAAATCAAGTGTAAATGCGATAGCTGAGGACAAGGAGGAGCAGGAGTTGGTTGATCTGAAACCGGCTCTGGAAATGATAGCGGAGATGTCTGGTCTGAAAACAAAAATGAGAAGCGATGAGTATGAGGAGATGAGCGAAGAGATCCTGGAGTTTGCGAGAATGATAGCTAAGGAACAATCTGGGAATCAAAACAAGAAAGAAGTCCTTAACAGTGGCATTCGTTTGATAGCAGAGCGCTATGTGAAAGAAACAAAGCTGGATGAAGGAGGAGCCACACGAGGATCCGATCAAACTCACTCAGATGAAAATGGAGAATCAGGATCCTCTAGCTGGCAGGAGGAGTTTTCAACGGAAATCTTGGAAGAGATGAAAGGGCTATGTGAGGTGTATGCCCGAGTGAAGGGAGGCTTCAACTCGAAAGAAGAAACAGATGAAGTAATGCTGCGAATTATTCGAGAGATGAAGGACAATGGCATGAGAGAATTGAAGGGAAAGATGAAGCAGGGGGAGAATGATGAAAACCTGCAGGCTAAGGGTGTCAAATTTGCACCACCAGAGGGACATCATGAAGAGAATGCAGGTAAGAATCTTGAAAACTTGAACTCTGAAAATGCTAATGCAACAGTTAGGGGCACTACACATGTTTGTGAAAATGCCCCTAAGAGCAGCAATGCTCAATTGAATGAACATTTTGTGGAAATGACCTCCAAAACCAATGGAGTGGATCCTGGAGTTAAAGGAGTGTCAAATGTAACATCTCCTGGAAATCAAAAGTTTGGGAAACAATTAGGAGACAGTGGAACTGCTCCTGGGTGGGGGAAAAATGTGAATGCAGGGAATAATGGAGGCAATGCCTCACAGGGTTGGGGAAACAGACAAGGGAATCAGTGGGGAAATAATAGGAGCTATGCTTCACTTGTTGGTGGGGATAGCAACAAAACAGGGAAGGGCATATTTGCTGACCTCCCACAACCTGAAATAGCAGAAAAAGAGACTGAAACACATAGAGGCAGGCCAGCAATAAGATTTGAAAAACAAGAAATTTCCAAAATGAATGCCATTAGTGAACATTTGCTGGTAGGAAAATTTTCAAGAGGTAGACCAACCTTAGAGGAAATCAGGAGACATTTTGCAACAAAATTCATCTTTAAAGGAACTATTGAGATAGGGTGGATTGATCCAAGACATATATCCATAGCTTTCTCAAATGATGTGGATTGTGTCAATGTGCTAATGAGAGAAATGATAATTTTTTATGGAGGTTTTTCTATGAAACTGTTTAGGTGGACTCTTGGCTTCTCAACTGAGAAGGAGTCCAGCCTAGCTCCAGTATGGGTGAAATTTCCTAAGCTAAGTGCTAATTGCTTTACCATAGGGGCACTAAAACAGATCTGCAAGCCCATTGGTAGGTTTTTAGCACCTGATTTTCCAACCTTAAACTTCACCAGACCTAGCTTTGCTAGAGTCAAGGTGGAAGTTGATCTGATGAAGCCCCTGGTAACTGAAATTTTCATTGGATTCTCAACTGAGCCAGGGGAAGAGGATCTAGGTTATATGCAGGAGGTTGAATATGAGAGAAGGCCTATGTATTGTTCTAACTGTTTTAAGCATGGTCACACAGCAGACTTTTGCAAAGCTGGAGTGTTCAGTGCTTTTGCAGGATCTGCAGGGAATCAATGGGCTACTGGTTCTGGGCCTACCATGGACAGAGGAAGAAATCAAAGCAAAGACAACAAGGAGGGAAAGCAAAGCAGAAATCCTAGCCAAAACAGAAATGGTGGTCAATCACCACAGAAGGAGCAGGTCCCTAACAGGGGGCCTGCAGGAGGAATGAATGGGAAATTTGGCAAGCAAAACATTGCACCTCAAAGAAGGGAGGCAGGGTATTCATATGGCACAGGTACTCCTGGAAAGCAGACAGGAGTTTCTGGGCATGCTGGGGCATATGTGAGAGGGGAGGGTAGTTATAGGTATCAAAATTATGAGAGAGGAGGGGGAAACAGCAGAGGGGGAGGTAGGGGATATCAAGGAAGGGGTGGCAGGGGAGGGAGCAGTGGAATAACACATGATGTTGTAAAAGAATATGAGAAAGAGGGGGCAGAATTATGCAGAGGGGAGAATCTTGACCCTGGAGGAGAGAAAAAAGAGAAGGAAAATGAGAGAGTAAGGAGTGATGTGAGGGAGATGGAGGAAGAGAGTGATGAGGGGAAGTTGGAGAGGAAAAGAGTGTTGGAGAAGGAGATCAAGGCTTCCTTATTTAAGGCTCATGTGTCCCCTGTGAGGGGATACTCCAGGGCCCAGTCTAGCAGGGGGGGGCAGCCCCTTGGCTTGATTGGTCATCATGATTGTGCTAACATGGAATGTGAGGGGGGTGGGCACAAGGGGCTCACTCCAGAGATTGAAGAATCTAATCAGGGTCTATAAGCCTAATGTGGTCTGTTTGTTGGAACACTTCAAAAGAGAGGATCAAAGGGATGGCATAGCTGCTGCATTGGGCATGGAAGGGAATAGATGTGGAGGCAATGATAAGATTTGGGTTTTCTGGACTCAGGAAGTTCAAGGGCAAATTGAGTTTAGTACAGATCAGGCAATCACATTGAGAATGAGTATGGCAGAGATGGAACCTGAGATGTACCTGACATTTGTATATGCAAACTGTGATAAAAGAGTGAGACAGGAACTATGGACTCAATTGGAAACAATGGCACAAAGTAGGTTTGGAAAGCTGTGGATGGTAATAGGGGACTTCAACTGCATTTTGAAAAGTGATGAAAAGAAGGGAGGTTTGCCTTACAATATGTCAAAGAGTAGGGAGTTTCAGCACTGTATAGATATGACTGAGCTGAGAGAGGTTTCATTTTATGGGGGACAGTTTACATGGTGGAATGGGAGAAGAGGGGACCAGGCCATCTGGAAGAGACTAGATAGAGGCTTTGTAAATGAAGAATGGGAGGATAAGTTTCAGACTCATGTTCAACATTTGGCCAAAAACACATCAGATCACTCCCCTTTAATGCTGCACTGTGAACCAAAAAGAAAAATGGGAAGGAAGCCTTTTGTATTTCAGAACATGTGGGCTGAACATGAACAATTTATGGCTGTGGTAAGAGAGGCATGGAACATACAGGTTGAGGGGAATGCAATGTTCATTTTTAAGACAAAACTGAAAAATGTCAAAGAGAAGTTGAGGAAGTGGAATTGGGAAACTTTTGGCAATATCTTTGAGAACATAAAGAAGATGGAGGAGGAGGTCAGGGTGTGGGAAGAAAAGGCACAGGGGCAGGCAAATGATGATAATCTGATAGGTTATAAGCAGGCTGTTGCAAGACTACAAAAACAAACTGTACTGGAAGAGAAATACTGGCAGCAAAAGTCCCATCAGCAATGGATTGTGGAAGGGGAAAGAAATACCAAATATTTCCAAGCCATGGTGAAAGAGAGGAGAAGGAAACAGTATATTCATAAGATTCAAAATCATGAGGGACATTGGATCACTGATCAAGAGCAAATTGCAGACTTAGCAGTGGATTTCTTTCAAAAGTTGTTTGAAAATGAGGAAGTGGAGTATAAGGAGGATGTGTATGGGTGCTTGCAAGGAGCTGTAACTGATGAAGAAAATGGGAATTTAATAAAAGTGCCTTCAGAAGATGAAATCAAAGAGAGTGTCTTTAGCATGAGTGCTGTGAGTGCAAGTGGGCCTGATGGGTTTGGAGGTGGGTTTTATCAAAAGTGTTGGGAAATAATCAAGCATGATTTGTGTAGAATGATTGGCAGTTTCTTTAGAGGCAAATCCCTGACTCAATTCATTCCCCACACATCAATAGTTCTGATTCCAAAAGTCCCAAATCCAGCTAGCTTTGCAGATTTCAGGCCAATTAGTTTGAGTAACTACTGCAACAAAGTGATCACCAAGATTTTAGTACTCAGACTTGCTAAGCTGCTGTCCAGAATAGTGTCACCCTTCCAGTCAGGTTTCATTAAACACAGAAGCATAATTGAGAATGTGTTGCTCACTCAAGAGATGTGCCATGGTATGAATCCAAAGAATGAAGATATGGTTCTAAAATTGGATATGACAAAGGCTTATGATAGGATGGCTTGGAAATGTGTTTCTAGTGTGTTCAGAAGATTTGGTTTTTGTGAAAAATGGATTGTCTTGGTGGAAAGAACTATCAACAACATTTAGTACTCAGTAATTGTCAATGGAGAACAGAGAGGTTTCTTTCATGCAACTAGAGGTCTAAGACAAGGGGACCCTTTATCCCCAAGTCTGTTTGTGATTGCTGCAGAACTGTTATCTGGCCTTGATAGGGAATATACCCCGGGTATACGACCTTAAGTATTTTGTACGTAGACGTATACGAATACGGGTACGAACCCTATAAAAGGGACCTTAGCCTTGTATGTGGGGGACTTTGGTTTCCCCTTTCTCTTCTTCTCTCTAGAAATCACCTAAAAGAAATGCTCTATCATCTCTCCAAACCATTTCAAGAACAAGGAATAAAAGGATGACTTTGAGCTAAATTCTCTGGTTGATTCTACCCTGTACATATATTGCTATACACTCGAAACATACGGAACAATTTAGTTCTATCATTTTGGCGCCGTCTGTGGGGAATACGACGAGAAGCCGTGTCTTATGTCCAAGGAAATTGTTTGCATGTCGGGCTATGATGTTCTGTTCGTGCTGATCAGTTCTCTGCTTTCGATTTTCTCTCGAAAACATCATGGCTGCACCGCAACTTTCCTATGTGTGCATGTATAAGAAGAAAGGAGAAAATAGAAAGAAAACTCGTCACTCAAGGATCTCTTGTCCTCGTGAAGTTTCAAATGCTCTCTCTCTCTCTAAGGCATCATAAGCTACTTGCAGAGTCATCAATTTACTGCCCAGATTCGCTATCTGAAGTTCCAATAAGTTCTCCTTACTCTCTTTTTCCATTAGTTTTGCTTTCATTTCTTCATTCATTTCTCGCAGTTCAGCAGCTTCACCATGCAAGATGGAAAACTGATGAGGTCAAATCCTGAGCTCCTGGTCAATAATGCTCTTTTCTATATGGAGATTCTCTGCCTCTAGTTTTACCTTCTCTAGCAAAGTGACAAGAACCAAAATCTGAATAGCCAATTCCAAAGTTGGATTCAGATGGCTGGTTATCCTTTATCTCACCTCATCATCACCTTCATTTACAAATTTCTTCGTCTGTCACCAAAGAAAGAAGTTGGGAAACAAGACGCAGACACCATCGCTATAGCCGAAGCAAAATCACATGCAAAGCCATTTTTATTCCGAGGAGTTACTGCTACCTGACTTCATTACAACACCAAACAGCCAAAGAAGCAAACTTTTTGAGGTAGCGAAGTTTCACCGGCGATTTCATGATTCCGGGCAGATTATCTCAAGTCCAGAGGTGGAAGGGAGAAGTCTTGGTGCCAAAACTTCTCTCGTTGGGGGGTGTAGGCGGTCCAGTAAAAAAGTGGATTGACTGCATGCAAGCTTATTGGTGAACAAAGGTGGTGGATTGCGAAAATCAAGATATTGGAAGGAGAGAGAAGCGATTAAAACTGAAAATGGAAAATTCGTGCAGAGGGGGGAACCAGGTGATCGAGAGCCTCCGATCCTCTTCTTGAATCCACTTAAGATCGAAAGTCTGGCTTGGTATGCCATTCGTGTGGTGACAGGCGTAGAACACTCCCCTGCTAAGATCGGGCCCTTTGTCCTTGGCATGACAGATCATTAGCGCAATCACCAAGCTAGCCGATAGGTTCAGCTATTCCACATTGGGTTAGATGTTCGAAAGCATACACTATTTGCAAATCTTTTGAGCTCGGAAAAGATTAAGTATGAACCAGCGACCTAAAGATCATCTGCCGTTCAGTATCAGTCTCAACCGAACGAAGTAGTAGTGTGTAAGCCAATCGGTTGAAGATGGCGGTGAATCATGAGAAAACTATGGTTACCCTCCAAAGTGTAAACCGAGCAAGAACCCAAACCGACGAGCTTCCTGGTCAGGCATGGGTAACTGGGCAAGTTCATCTCCGGCCTCCTGTTGCCTTATTGTTATGCATGTGTGTGTGTGAAAATAGTGGCCCGCCTCGGCTCCAAGCAAACCGACTGCGACATGCGAGGTCCTTTGCGTGTTCACTCCTGAAGCAAAGGAGCCATGGTCGTTTCTGTGAGCGGATCGTCAGCAAGTGATCCGAACCTAAGTTGTTGATAGCTAGGTCGGTAAAAGGTGAAGCAAAACACTAAAAGGGAATAGGCAAAAAGACCCCGGTGATTTAACAGAAGGTACAAACCACTGGTTAAACAACATGGAGGATATCAACACAAGTGCAAGGGCTTCGTGCTGTTCCCCGAACGGATATATGCGCCCCATTGGCGATCACCGAGCCCTCAACTGACTCTTCTCCGGTCTAAATTTGTCTGAGCTATCACCTGAGAAAAGTGTCGCTGAGTTAGGCTGAAAGTCGACCTAGATAAAGAACCATTCTGGTTAAAGACTCGCAACTTTGTAAGAATTAAAGAGCATCCGTTCTTGGTTCTGGACATCTCTCGGCAACATAAGAGCTCCTAGTTGTCTTCATCAACCACCTAGTAAGTCGGTTGGAGAATTCCGAGCCACCCGGTCGCTAATCGTTTCCCTGAGGATTTTGTCGACGGTGGGTAGCGCGGAGTGTTCGCTCGTATTCTCCCGGGCATCACCAAGCTAGCCGTGCCACAATCATTTTTCCGACCTGCAAGTTCCGATCATAATGGTCCCGACCATCTCTTCGCGTGACCCGTCACCTTATAACTGTTCGGCCCCTCCCGAGCTGATGGCATTTGTGGGCTGATCGGAGCTACTTAAAGAGCTGAAAACCGGATGCGGATTAGCAACTTGGTGGAATATGGGAAACGGGTGCGAGTTCTGATCACAGGAACCACCAGCCTGTCTGATTCAACTTCATCGTTCGTATTCTCCCGGGCATCACCAAGCTAGTCGACCGGCTCAGTAACCCAGATTATTGATTCAAGCCTTACCAGTCAAAGCAATCAATTACAGAAGTACATTAGACCATTTGTGCGCAGAAAGCTTGTGGATAGTTGGCGTAATCGCGATCGGGCATTCATATGTGGAAGGTCGGTGCTGACGACCGAGCGGACATACATTGCACGCTCCGGACTCTAAATGATTTCCCGTTCTACGGAGCCTGTGGTTGGGCGTGTTCTGTTTCTCGTGGTCGCCTACCCGGTCGGTCGAGTGCGTAATCGTCGTGATCAGGCTAGAAGAAAACTAGAGCAATGGAGCATCTTCGCCTGATCAAAACGTCATCAATCTGATCTGATTAAAGACTGGCAATCAATAAACTTTAGCGAATGGTATTCCTATTCCTATATATCAACAGCAGACGTCCCCGGATTTGAGGTCGTGCTAGTTAGGAGACCCGAACTACTTCCCAGGCGCAAGTTGACGAACGATCAAAGTGGGATGTATATAAGTGCTCCAAGACAGTAGTGAATGAAAGTGTGAGAGTTCCCGAGCAACCGGATACTAGTCTCCAAGAACAGACGATAGTGGCAACTTCATCTTGCCTGCCAGCCAACTTCATGATCGGTTCGCCATTTCCCTCGAGCATAAGATCGAAATCTGTAGTACCATCCCCCAAACAGAGGAGTCAACGGAGTGCTAGACACATTTCATGACCGAACAAGCACTGGTTGTTCAGAGTATTGCAGAGTTCCCGTGCACATAAACGAATCCCCGAGTAGCTACTTCGCAATTTCCACCGGCTCACCGAGCTCACCGACCTTTTTCACTCAGCAAGTTTGATCACGACCATCTGTTCGAGGGAGGCTGAGACTGCGTTTAATTGCTCTGACGAGCGGAAATCGGGATCTTGGATGGTGTAGCAAAATTATGCACGCGATTTTCTGATTAAGGGTGCGTATCATTATTTATTTAAAAGAGTTCAGGTCGAGCAGAATATCTTCCCGGTCTCCTTCAAGTAGGGGATCTAAATCCCTCGTGCCGTTTCTCAATGACCAAACGCATTATAGTCTGAGCTTCTCTGACCGATAAACGCCGTGAATCACTGTGTGCACCATATTACTGCGAAGAAGATACATGCACGTGCTTCATTATGCTGTATTTCAATAACCACGTGTCACTGAGCAGAAATGTACTGCATGCATGGATGTCTCGATCATTCCTCATGAATTTATAATGCGAACCATCTTATGTGCGAGAGATCTCTAAAATCAGCCTGAAGCGACCATAATAGCCTCATGAGCAAAGGTTTCGATGATCCGCACGAGCTCAAGTCACCCGCCGAAGCCTGGCGAGTCCGCAGCAATCCTCTAAGCATCTCCGCTCTGTTCGATGGTTCGATGGCTCCCTTCTCAAGAATAACTTCTACAGCCAATTCACTTTATTGACTCCTGCTTGTGCTCATAATCCAAATCATCATCTCAGGACTACTCCATATTATTCTCGAATGTTCGATACAATTGGTGCTGTTGATCTCGTTGTCTTACCTTTCCAGGCATGGCAAAAGCTTGGTCTCGAGTAACTGCCGCTCCTGGCTGTTTCATAGTCTTCCCCGAGCATGTCTAATCCACCCTTTTCAGGCATATGTCTGCTACTAATCACTTCGTAATTACTCGCACACGGGTTAAGGTGATCTTCCCTGATTCACTATGAGCGAACACTGGTCTCCAGGAGTAGTTGATCGGTTCCGACCAGGTGGCCTTTTCAAAGCTTTGAGAAACTGTTTGAGGTTCAGTTCAGGTTGCAAACAAGGTTGAATGATGATGACTGCTGCATTCGGCTGAGTGCCAATTGAGGCTACCAACCACATGATGATACTCGGCCTCCAAGCTGATGATCTCCCAATCTCCGAGCTGATGATCAGTTCAAGAGTAACAAACATTCTTCCTGACCTCCAAGCTGATGAACAGTTAGGGTCTTGTGCTTCTCAGAGCAGAGAGTAGTTGCTTCCTATGTGTGCCTGGAATCCGGTATCACTTTTTTCCCGACCAACCTCTTGGTCGGTTCTCGGCCTTCAGAACGGGGAATCGGGGGAGGAAGTAAAGACTTGATTGCACAGGATTCAACCTCCATTGAACAATGTCTTCAGTGAAACGTACACAACGCCCGAGCCGGCTCTTAATCTTCAAGTCTAGAACATCCAGATTCATCTCCTATACCTGCGAAGAACTCACTTTCTCGACTCCGAGCTAGTGTAGTCTGTTTATATTACATGTGTCTACTGAAAAGGGTGTGTACATGCATTTGTTGGAGAACATCATTACTACATCTATATCGACCACCGAGCAGAATTCCATCCCTGACAATAGTCCCGGTCGAGATCGGTCTTCCTAGTTTCGAGCAGGGAGGTACGCGAAGCAGCAGTGGGAGTCGCGGATTCACAATCCAACCGGTCAATTCTCAGGCTGGGTGGTGGGAGATCAAACCTTCTCGTTAATCCAAACTCGAAGCAACATTAAACTCCAGTGGTAACCTCATCCTGCTGACCAGTCTGATTCAGCCCGTAGTATAACAGTCCGAGCTTATCGGTCAGTTACGAGCGATTAACCAGTGGTAGCCAATCCTCGGAGCTTCCTGGTCGGATCAATCACCCAGCAAGCTTCCTATGTACTTAATTGGATGTTTTGGTGGTCGGCAGGGGTTTCCTCAGTCAATACATAAGCATGCAGCATAATCTTTACTTAGAAGAAACCGCAGTGGAGTACCATAACCCGCAGCCAGCGCCTTGCAGCATTGATGTTCGCTATTAACAATGGCTTCGCCGATCGCCGGACTGTACGCTCAACAAATCTGAGCGCCGTAGGGCGTGTGAATGGATCAGAGGAATTTATGCTACCCCATCATCGGCAAAAAACCTCAGGCAGTTGCTTCGTGATCCCAACTTCATCAAAATGTGATTATATATATGGTCGGCCATATAGTTATATCTGTTGATCGCAACTTCCCTCCTGACCGGTGTTCGGAGACGCATAGATCGTAATCAAGTTGGATTGGTCAATTTCTAGACTTGTAGATTGCAATAGTTTTAAATTGTAAAGTGTACAGCCTAAACTATAATCTGTATAGGTTATAGGCTTGTACTTAGAAATATGTAATAGCAAGACTATAAGAAATGTACTAAGTCCGGTTAGGTCGGTCCTTCCACCACCGGCGGTATAGTGTATGTCTGGGATTAAATCCCGGCATAAGTCCTACAAAATAGGCATTTAAGCCCGGTCAGGTCATCATTGCCACCATCGGCACGATGAGCCCGGGACTATATCTCGACATAAGTCCTACAAGGTAGGCAATTTTAGTCGAGTAAAATTCCGACTACGGTCATTAAGATCGGTTACGACCGAAAAGTCGGGAAAAACTACGGCCCCAAACCGGCGGGGATAATGCCCTCGATTGTGTGAATTTTTAATTTATTTTGTCATGTAAAATGTGATACGATCTTGTTTGCAGGCTAATTCTATACGAAGGCCGGTTAGGTTGATATTATCGCCATCAGCATCATTAAGACCGGGAAAAACCTCGGCATATTCCGGTCACCAAGACCGAAGGCCGAAAAGGCATTAGATCGAAAAGATCATATTCCGGTCACCAAGACCGAAGGCCGAAAAGGCATTAGATCGAAAAGATCATATTCCGGTCACCAAGCCGAAGGCCGAAAAGGCATTAGATCGAAAAGATCATATTCCGGTCACCAAGCCGAAGGCCGAAAAGGCATTAGATCGAAAAGATCATATTCCGGTCACCAAGTCGAAGGCCGAAAAGGCATTAGATCGAAAAGATCATATTCCGTTCACCAAGCCGAAGGGTCAAACAGATCATATTTCGGTCATCAAAATTAAAAACGAACTTGGGAGCTATCGTACCTACTCCCTTATGTTGGCGATTCCCGCAACATAGCAAATGGAGGGAGGGGGCTGCTAATAGGATTGTAGGGCAACTCCCCCGATCAACATAGCTCATCGAAGCAATCCCCGAGCATAAATAACTTTCACGGTATCATCAGACTTTTTCGGTCTCATCAGACTGGCGGGTTTTTATGCGTCCCTCCACTCAAGACTGTCAGTTCGTGAACCGAGCATCAAAAGGGGAATTCACCCCGTCGAAATGATTTCGGTCTTTCTGAAAACCCGCCATAATGATGGTGAGCCCAAGACCATATCTTGGCACAAGTCCTACATTGTAGGCAATTAAGTCCGGTTAGGTCAGAATTACCACCACCGGCATTGTAAGCCCGATTAGATCGGCATCACGTCGCCATCGCCGACACAGTTAGCTCGGGACTAGTTCCCAGCCTTAAGCCTTATGAGTTAGGCAATTCAGCCCGATAAGTCGGCATTCTGCCTCGGGCAAATCAAATCCCTTTATTAGAAAATTTGAATCTCTAAATCGAGATTAGGTTCGACCTCCCGACCATCTGGTCGCTAAATCGGTAAAATTCGACCTCTCAACCGTATCACGAAACCGATCCCTTGATCGGCGGAGTTCGGACGACCCTTATAGTCCAAAAGGCTGCTTAAAGTTATGCTCTTTTTTCCTTGGCTATGATTTTTTCCCATTGGGTTTTTTCATAGCCCGAGGTTTTTAACGAGGCAACCGGCGTAGGTCACGGACTATATGGTCAGTCTTTCAGCCCGAACTCTTCCTCATTGACGTTTAAGGTTGTGCTCTTTTTTCCTTGACTAAGATTTTTTCCACTGGGTTTTTTCTTAGTCTAAGGTTTTTAATGAGGCAACCGGCGTAAGTCGCAGGCTATGTGGACCTTTTTTCCAGCCCGAACCCTTCCTCGTTAGCTCGACGTCAGGGCACGGACTCGGGGGGCTACTTGATAGGGAATATACCCCGGGTATACGACCTTAAGTATTTTGTACGTAGACGTATACGAATACGGGTACGAACCCTATAAAAGGGACCTTAGCCTTGTATGTGGGGGACTTTGGTTTCCCCTTTCTCTTCTTCTCTCTAGAAATCACCTAAAAGAAATGCTCTATCATCTCTCCAAACCATTTCAAGAACAAGGAATAAAAGGATGACTTTGAGCTAAATTCTCTGGTTGATTCTACCCTGTACATATATTGCTATACACTCGAAACATACGGAACAATTTAGTTCTATCAGGCCTGATTAGGCAAAATGAGGTTTCCTTTTCTCAGAACAGGGAAGGGCCTCAGATTCACCACCTAGCTTATGCTGATGATATGATTGTGTTCACTTCTGGGAAGAATGGGGCTGTGCAGAATGTCATGAGGGCATTGGAAATGTATGAAGATCAATCTGGGCAGTTAGTCAATAGAGCCAAGAGTGCCTTTTATGTGCATGAAAAGACCCCAATTGCAGCAGTAAGAAGGATAAGCAGAGCTACTGGGTTCCAACAAAAGAAATTCCCATTCATTTACTTAGGATGCCCAGTTTACTTGGGAAGAAAGAGGGTAACACTTTTTGCAAGTCTAATAGCTAGAATGGCAGCCAGATGCAAGGGCTGGGAGAACAGGATGTTGTCAAGTGGGGGCAGAGCTGTGTTGATTAAAACAGTGTTACAGTCCATTCCAGTACATATGTTGTCTGCCATAAATCCACCCAAGACTGTGATTAAGAAAATGGAGATGATATTAGCTGATTTTTTCTGGGGATATGTGGATGGAAAGCCTAAGTATCACTGGGGGTCCTGGAAGACTTTAGCTAGGCCTATTCAGGATGGAGGGGTGGGTTTCACTGGGATTGATGAGATTGTTGCAGCAGCTGGGGCAAGAATGTGGTGGAATTTCAGGGGAGGAGAATCTATATGGAGCCAGTTCATGAAAGCTAAATATTGCAAGAGGTCACACCCAGTTTGTAAATCATGGCAGTATGGGGATTCCCATGTATGGAGAAGATTAATGGAGGCTAGAATTTGGGCTGAGGGAGCAATAAGATGGAAAGTTGGGGAAGGGAATGTAAGCCTCTGGTGGGACAACTGGAGTGGTGAAGGAGCAGTTGCAGAGAGGTTGGGAATGCAAGGCAAAAGGCAGTCAAAAGAGAAGCTGAGAGATTGCTGGGTAAATGATGGGTGGGTGTTTGAAAGGGATAAGGAGCAGATAAGAAGCTTGGTGACTAATCAAAGAATAACAGAAGGGGTGAAAGATGTGGCAGTTTGGGAGCCTGGCTCAGGTGGTGAGTTCACATTCAGGTCTGCAAAGAAGCTATTTAGGGAAAAAGGCAGGGAGCAGGTCACAGGGAGGCTTGGGAATGGATGGTGGTATCAAAGGTGCTGGCCTAAACATGTTCCTTGGAAGATGGCCTTTATGACATGGAGGATTTTCAATGGAAAGGTTCCTGTTGACAGTGTGCTATGCAGGTTTGGTTATAATTTGGTATCAAAATGCTATTGTTGTGCTAACCCAAAGGCTTGTGATTTGCAGCACTTATTTTGTCTAGGTGAAGCAGCATTGCAGGTTTGGGAGTTCTTCAAAAAGTCTTTAGGAATAAGGGTGCAGAATGGAGGTCTAAGACAGCTCTGTTATGATTGGTGGCAGAAATGTCCTAAGAGTGGGGTAGTTGGGTTCTTAGCAGTAAGATTGCCAATTTTCATTATGTGGGAGCTTTGGACAAACTACACTCATTGTAAGTATGGGGAGGGTCAGTCTAGTGTGTCTAGGATAATTTTCAAGGTGTCTAAAGGGCTTGGGGAGGCAGTACATAGGAGATGGCCAGCATGGGACCCCTTCCCTCCTAACTGGAAATTTATTATGAAGAGAGCAGAGGCTGTCCATGAAAAAAGGGTGATAGAAAGGGTTAGTTGGTGCAGACCAAAGGCAGGAGGGGTGAAGATTAACTGTGCAATAGGTAGGAGGGCTGACAGCTGTGGCTTTTTGATTAGAAATGCAGAGGGTAATTTTTGTCTGGCTGGGATTTACTCTAGAGAGTCTGAGCTGAGGGACACAGTAAGAGAGATGGTGAGGGATTGTCTGCATTGGTGTAAGAGTAGAAGATTGGATCTTGTTGAGTTTGAATCTGATGAAGAGTTGGTTTTAGAGGTAATAAGTCAAGAGGGAGAGGGTAGGTTGGTTCAAAATAAATGTGGAAGGGGGGTTAACTGTGTAGTTGGGTGTTTAACTGACAAATGTGAAGGGCAGCAGGTGATTTTTAGGAGGATGGAAGGAATGCCTAGATCTTTCTTATTGCAGATGGAGCTTGAGGGTCTCCCTCATTTCTCTCATCTTACTAATGTGGGCTATGGTTAGCAATGAAGGTTGCAGGTGGGCTGAGGATTGTCCAAAGGCCATGGACATGAGGCTTAGTGGCTGGCTGTTTGCTGATGTTCAGGTGGCTGATTGTGATGATGTTTGCAGATGGTTTATGGAGTTTGCAGGGGGTAGGTGGGCTGATGATTGTCCAAAGTCCATGGACATGAGGCTTAATGGCAGTTTGGTTGAGGGTCAGAGGATGAGCTATTCAGAGGGTTGATGACAATTAAATGGAGGGGCTGCAGAAGCTGTTGGACATGAGCAGATCACAGTCTGCAAGGAGGAGGGTTGGCTGATGAGTGTTCACTGGAGCAGTTGGACATGAGGCTTAGTTCTGCTCCTGGTTGGTGGTGGGCTGAGGATTGTTCATTTTGAGCAAATGAACATGAGGCTTCTTGCTCTGAGTTTGGCTGATGAATGACCATTTTGATGGGCATGAAGCATGACTGCTGGTTTCTGTTACAGGTTTGGGCTGAGGATTGTCTGATATGGACATGAGGCTTGGAAAGGTAGAAGCAGAGGTGCTGAGGTTCTGAGTTTGGCTGAGGATTGTTCATTTGGAGCTGATGGACATGAGGCATGATAAGCTCTGTAATTTTCTGTTTTGTGCAGGGTCTGAGAAGGATTAAACAGCAGCTGACACTGAGGATGCTGTTAGTTTGGAATGCCTGAGAGGCAGGATGAATGTGATAGAATGAGTGAGGCTGGCTACAGAAGGAGGATAGCATGAGCTTTATCTGCTGGTTTTGAGGGTGTGGCCTGTATGGAATGTGAGATGAAGTGTGAGGCAAGTTGCTGAAGGAACCTATGTGCTGTGCTGAGTTTTAGATAGCTAAATTCTGCTGAAATCATCCCTTAGAATAGCTGAACTGATTCTTTTATCTAATATGCTAATAGGGGAGATACCATGAGGGCTTTACCTGTATATTCTGTCCAGGGGTTTGCATGCTTGTGTGTGAATCTTTACAGGTGAGAAGGGGAACATGGCATAGCACATACTTGGAGGTGGGAGTGCTTCATTATGGTTTTGAAGGGTGTGTTTGGAAAGTTGGTAAGGATGGTTGAGATAGGTGGCCTTGTTGCTCTTGGTATGTGCTGAATGGCTTCCCGGGGGAACATACAGAGCTCTGTACCCGGGAGGTCGGTGCGTATCTTGAGGATGGGGGTAGTGTTAGCATTGCTTGGGTTATGTGCATATTTGGCTTGCTCGGGGAAAATGCAGAGCTCTGTACCGAGTTAAGTTTGCATGTATCCCAAGGGTGCGTCTGATCGCTTAGTTTGTGAGTCATACGGCTTGCCCCGGTTAACCTACAGAGCTCTGTACGGGGTGAGTTGACTTGCAGGCTAAGGGTTGGGACACTTTGGTTGGTTTGGCTTGGTTTGGAAGGATAGGTTATGAAGGTTTGGTTGGTGGTTAATGGGCATCGTTCCCACCACTCGTATGGGGCGATGTTCCTCTTGCTTACCGGTTGAAGATCTGCATGTGTATTGACTATGTTTGGGGGGGAAGGCATTTATATGGTATCTCCTCCATTAGCTAGTTAGATAGATTTTTTGGTTTAGTTTTCTTTGAGTGTTGTTTACCCTTTGAGGGGCTTTGTTTAGCTAGTTTGAGTTGTTGCTTTGAGAAGGGTCACTTTTGGGCCTATGTATGACTCCTTTGATTTCATGATATAAAAGCTAAGTGTTTGTAAAAAAAAAAAAAAAAAAAAAAACCCTAAACCCTAAACCCTAAACCCTAAACCCTAAACCCTTAACCAACCCTTTCTAGTATATTATGTCTTTCTTTCTAAAGGGCTTGCGCTTTATTACACCAAAGGCTTTCAGTGAACTATTGAAGCTATCGAGAGAGTACCAAATGCTGACGGTGACAAAGGTTACCGACTTTCGGTGGACGCGAAGCCAACGAGTTTGATTATTTCACTTCGTTAGGGATTACTCCGTTAGGGATTAATGCCTAACGAAGACCGGGTCAGTAATGCTTGCAACACATAAAAAAAAAAAACCAAAAAAAAAAAAAGAAAAAAAGAAGTCAACAATGATTTACAATTGACCAAAATTTATGGCTGCAGATAGTCTAATGATAAATTAATAATTTTAATAAATTTTTTTATTTTGGAGAATTATACTCCGTAATAAGTTACTAACCGAAATACTCCGTATCGATCCCAGTATTCGGTATTCCCTAGCCGTCCTCCCCTGCGAATCTGCATTCGACGACGAGGACGACGGTATCCGCGTCCCCTGAGACAGCCGCCGTCAAGGGCTCCGCCTCCCCCTGCGACAGCCGACGATTCACTTCAAAATTCAAGGTAGGTGTTTCTTAGGCTCTAAGCACCCGTTTTCTAATTTCTACATCTATTATAGTTTTCCATATCTGTGGCAAAATGGGTGCAAGGTGTTTGATGAATTCACAGTGCTTATAGGAGAGGTGGCGGATTGTCTTTTGGATGGCTTGTCTGAGTAATTGCATCTTTTGAAATGTGTGTTGAATGTTGCTGTTATTGAGGTTTATCTGTGTAGTGGCCTGGTGGGTATGCATAGGTTCTGTGTTCATTCCTGTGTAAAATGGTGCGCTGTTGGATGACAATGGTACTGGTTGTGGGATCTAGGTTGTTTTTGTTGTTGTTTTGCCTTTTTGTTGTTTCAGGCAAATTTACTATGGGGTTTCTAAAGAATGTGATCTTAAATGGAAGAGAATTGAAATTGTGTTGAGATATGTGCAATGGAAATGGAATTTTCAAGCCAATGCCAATGCAAATTTTCTTTTGGGTTCTGACTGTTATTCTCTAGTTTCAATGGATACAGTCTTAGTTGCATACTTTTTCCACTTTTTTTTTTTTGTTTTTTTTTTTTTTTTTTTTTTTTTTGTTTTGTTTCAATTCTACAACATCAATGGTTCACTTCACTTTTTTGTGTATATAAGTTGTGGTTTAAATATCTCCTATTTTTGCAAAATATGCAGAATCACTGAGGGTTTTGCTAAAAATCTGTTACCATATTAAATGATGCTTGTGTATACCCCCAGTGGTTCTTGAATTTAAAGGTGTGGTTCTTGTTTGTATTTTGAAATTTAAATTATTAGTGAAAATAAATAAATAATTATTTGCACTAGAAAATTAGGCAATGTTGAAATTCTCAACCGAACTGAACCAAATCTGATCCGATTTTCTTTTAATAATTTAATTTAATGTAATTTAAACCAAACCGGACTACAATTTTAAATTGAATGGTTTCATTTTTTCAAAACCGAAACAGAAAAAAATCTGAATCGAAATTTGAAATGCCCACTCCTAGTTATATGTTTTCATCATGCATTCTCACAATCAAGATAATATACCTACAATGACTTCATATTGTTTGTTTCATTCCTTATTGGCTATTGTTGATTGGTATAGACTCATCTTGACCTATTGCAGTGAGTACCTTGGATCAATATTCTAATATTATCAAATATTTATATGTATGTATATATATTACAGTGTAATACTACATTCAACTCACTAATTAACCCAAATAAATCAATGTATATACAGATATTTTGCCTTCAAATTATTAGATGAGTGTTAAATTCTAGACTAATTGAACCGTATTACACCTTAAAATTGTACAATTAGATTAATTTCTAAATTGCTTTCGATAACCTTAAGCATCCAATGTGTAATTGCTTTATGCGGTTCTGCCATACTGCCTTGCCCTATCTGGACTGCCGACCGCCAATTCACAGCTTGCTTCTCTGTGTTTCTGCCAGCCTCCGACCCCGTAAGCAGCCAAGCCAGTTGCTGTTTGTCCGCCAGAGATCTGCCTCGCCGTCAGTCTGGCAGAATTTACGCAAAGCAAGAAAGGCAGAATAGCTGATGGAAGACTTTATTCACAAAATCATGAATAAATTTTGATTTATTATTCATATATATTTGATGGAAGGGCTTTGGCAGTTTATGTTTTGAACTCAACCTGATTTAATTGTAATGTATTCGATTTTCATCATATATAGATATATATTAGCAAATTATATTTTCGTTATATAGCAATATCGAAGAACAGCGGAAGCAAACCCTAATTTGTTGGAAAGATCAGATGGATGCAAAGGACATTTTAGGGCTACCAAAGAATTCACTGTCCATACCCCCAGAAAAGAAGTCTAGACCTCCGAAAGAGTCTCAACGCAAACCCGATGGCATTTCACGAGAAGTACTTAATTTCTCTCTCTATTTCTCCACTCATGGAACATGTACAATTTCTGCTCTGTTTTGAGTGTATGATTTATTCGAACTGTTGGTTTGAACTCTGTAATGTTTTAGGTTTACGCCCTTACAGGAGGTCTAGCACCTCTCATGCCTGCTATTGATATCAATCATTTGAAAAGACGAACGCAGGCAGAGAATGAAAAGGTTACATGACTGTTGAACTCTTCCTTCTTCTTCTTCTTTTTTTTTTTTTTTTTTTTTTTCCTTTCCTTCATTTATTTGAATTTTAACTGCTTATGTAAGGCACTGATGTACTTCAATTCTCCCTTCAGATTACATGGCAATGGCTTCCTTTTACAAATTCTGCCCGAAATGACAATTTGCAACTATACCACTGGGTATGTCTAGCTCTTCATTGTGAAGTCTATTTTTAGTGTTGTGAGATTTATGTAGGGAAAAGAGCTTTTCTGCCTCTTCTGTTTTTAGGTGAGGGTTGTAAATGGTGTTCTGCCAACAGGCGATTATTCCTTTGCTAAGTATAACAAGGTATGCTGAAGAATCTTTATATTATCAATTTATCATGTGAAGGCTTTATCATAGTCCTTATTCTCAAATATGTCTTTCTCCAAAGCTTTCCTGGACCAATTTATTTGTTTGTTGATGATTGAATGCAGTCAGTGGATGTGATTGAATATACTGATGAGGAGTATGAGAAATATTTGACTGATCCTGTAAGTATCTCACACATAAAAGAATCACTACCTACCTTAAATTACTTGCCTAAAATCATGCATAACATCCTAATTAAATAAGATGCACAACCAGTATCATCCCCTTAAAATAAACTTTATCCACGCTCCAACAACCAGTTCATGAAGTTCTAAAATGTATCAGTGTAGTAATAGTAATAAACTAGTCAAACTCTCTTTTGCCCATATAGTTAGTGTGTCGTATGTCAACGAACACTCAAGTAATCTATTCTTCTGATTTTACTTATACCTTCTCTAATATAAGATGTGGACCAAGGAAGAGACAGGCCAATTATTTGAGTTGTGTAAGAGGTTTGATCTACGGTTCACTGTGATAGCCGATAGGTTTTCATCGTCACGTACGGTTGAGGAGCTTAAAGATCGTTATTATACTGGTAAATCATTTATCTCTACTTGCCGGTTACTTCTCCTAAGTGTTTTGTACTGTTTATTTTTATGGGTTTTAATGCAGTAATTCTTTATATTGTCAACTGCTTACTATTGTTGTATTGTGCTCTAACTTATATAACTTGCAATTTTTTGTCTTGGATTAGTATCCCGCATTGTCTTGAATTCAAGGGCTGCATCTTCTATTGATGTTGCTGGGCATCCTATTATTAAGGTTTGTAGGCAATTCCATTCCTTCCTCTTTACATTTAAAGTGTATATGCATTTCATTCTGCTGTCCACTTTTCTGTGCTGTTTCTATGTTTATTGTATTTGTTGAGAATTATTATATTTAATTATTATGCCTTTATGCTAGTATTAGGCAATGCTAGGCAGTGTTAGCAGTATTAGGCTTAGTTTAGTGGAGGAAATTAAGTAGTGCAGCATTATAATGCAGGATTTAAGGAAGCTTTGTCTTCCTCATGTGTATATATAGATGTAATCAGCTAATGATATTACACATACACACAGAATTTTTCTTCACTATAATCTGATTTCACAGCATTCAAATTATCACAATTATGTAGGAACCATACAATATGCCTCAAGAGATTGAAAGGAAACGTGCATTGTCCATGGTACTTTCGCAGACAAAGCATCAAGAGCGCAGAGATGCAGAGGTTGCTTTTTTACTTTTGCAAATTGTGAACAAAGGGAAACAGAAAATTCCATTGATGTAGCCCTGAATAGACTTGCTCGATGAATACATTGAGAGTATATAACTTACTACATCAATCACTGTGTTTTATCTGTTTACTTCATTTCAAATCCTTTTAGGTCCTTGCTGAAGCAAAGAAAATAATAGAATCCCGTAAAGTTGCAAAGGTAATATCCAGTACTGTGCCCTTGACCCAAACAAAAGAGGTACTTACACTTTGTTTTGAATGAAAGGCTGCTGAAGATTCAGAGCTGCCAATCATGTCAGATACTTGCCCAGAAGGTTTGGATAGGGCCATTAATGTTGATCCTGTCTCAACTTCCCCAAATGCTCAATTTCCCTCTGGCACAAGTGCTGCTCCAATATCAGAAACTGCTTCTGCTTTAGCTTCTCTTCACATGGTGAGCTTAAGTTGAAGAAGGAAAATATAAAAATATTATGTTATTGCTGAGATGGTATTATTGCCTATCTTATTGACTGGTGATTCAATTTTCAGTTGGGGGTATACTTGCGTACATATGCGCTAGAACAAATGGTGCAAGAAGCAAGCTCATCAGCTGGACTACGGACTATTAAGCGTGTTGAGCAAACTTTACAAGACCTAGGGGTTTGTCCTGGCTCCAAATATCTTTCTGATAAACCTTTTGTGTGTTTGTTTGAGATCATTTAGCATGTGCTTTAGCTTGTTACTCTATTTGTTTCCACTAGTTTAAGAGGAGAAGTTGGAGTTTGCTTTTACAGGTTAATTTGAAGCCAAAAGTCCCAACTAAACTTGTATGTGCTGAGCATCTTGAACTTAGAAAAGAAATTTTGACCCTTTTGAATCTTCAGAAACAGGTATGTATAGTATCTCTAATGTTATCTGTAATCTTTGTGAAACACCCCCTTCCTGAAATCCAAAATATGAGATTCACATGTTACAGCTGCTATTTGTGGCATTTTTTTTAAAATTTATTTTTTGGGTTAAAATTTCAGTTGCAATACAAGGAGGCCGAAGGTTCATCTTATCGTGATGGTTCATATTCTGAAACTCCTGGTTCACCGCCGAAGGTGAGCTAGCCATTCTCTGTTTCCCATTTTTCTTGTTTAAAGAATTAAACAGAAGCATGCAGCATGTATTATTTGATGTCTATTGGCAGCGGTCACAGCGTGGAGTTGATCAGGACCGAACATTCATTCCTGACTTAAGTTTTGGAGGTAATATTGAACTTTGATTTTTGCCTTATTGTCATTTTGTTGATTCTTACCAACCCCACGGGGCTCCAGGTGAATCATCTCTACTATGTAATGGCTTAAATTAAGGATGATTTCTAACTTATTTGATTGTATGTTAGGGGAAAGAGTTGGTAAAAGGGATCAAAAACGGAAGGTATGCTCATTATTATGTATAATTTCTGTGGTTTCTTTTTTTTCTGAAAATTTCTACTAATTGCATATTTCTCTGAAATTTGGGTGGGTGAAGACGCCTGGAACACCCAAATTTGAAAGCTCACCAGCAACCTCAAAACGGCCACGGAAGTTGAAAGCTTCAGATGGATAGGCTTGGCAGGTTAGTACATAGTTTCAAGTTCTATGGCTGAAATTGCTATCATAGAACGCTATTTTATTGTGTGAAGTATCCATGTAGAATTCTCTGGGTAGAAGTTAATACCAAATGCAGTGTTTATGGAAATGTTTTGTGATGGGGTGCTTGTGTTTTTACAACAGGAGCACTGCCTTTCTGAGAATGTTTCCTCGGGTGTTGTGGTGTGCTTAAGCTCTTGAATTGGTTTTAGCAAGCATTTTAGAATCTAATGCTTTATGAAATGTGGAGAGTCTGCTTTTTGTTCCTGCATGGGTGGTGAAAGCGCATTGGCACATCTCTGAATCTGACAAGTTAACATTTTAAGTTTCAGCTATCTAATCTAATCTGTATCTCCATTAAAATAAAAAATAAAAAAATCTAATCTGTATATTCCCGGAATTTACGGAGTATTTCTCATCTGCTAAATCATTTAACTAATGAATATTTTTCAATTCCAAGGATGGCAGAGTAGGTTTCTTATTTTTTTTAACAAAATATTTAAACATGAATCTGTTGAAAAAAAAAAAAAACCTAAGGCGCAGTGACAGGTGGGAGAAGGGGATTTATTTATTTTTGATTCTGGAAAATTAAAAGATCACTGCTCTGTCGGAAAGAAAATATTGGAATCAACCATATGAAAGCTCTTCTCTTGTCTTACAAAATGCCTCGTTCGTTCTGTTGTCGGAGGAGGGCATGGCAAAGTTGAGTTTCCCAATCTCTTAATCATTAAGCAAGAAAAGCAATTTCGTTTTGCTATAAAAAAAATACACAATTTCATATGAACATTCTTTTTATTCTAAAATTCCTACATGCAAGCATTTATTTAACATCACTTGGTAGCAAATCAATCATAAGTGTTCTGCTTAACTTTTTACATTTCACATTGGAATTTGGAAGGATACTCCTGCCGTGAAAATAGCCAATCCGCAAGACTGCATCAGTTATCACTAACGAGTCACGTGAAAAGATTTTCCCAATTGCAATCAATGAGGGATTGAGGCCTGGGTAGTAGTATATTTACATACCAGTCCTTAAAGGACTTGGTATTTAAAGAATAGGGTAAAAATAAAAATAAAAAAAATTATGAAAAATGTAATTAAACCCTAGGAGCGGAGGGGGTTGAAGTTTTGGGCGTTGCCTAAGAAAAAGGAAATGGGTGGTGTTGCAAAGCAGAAGCAGCTACTAGCCAAGGGGTCGCAGGTTGAGGTGTGCACAGACGAAGAAGGCTTCACGGGAGCCTGGTTCGAGGCCGTCATTCTTGACCCTAATCCTCTTCCTCCCTCTTCTTCTCCTTCTTCCTCTACAAGATCCGGTTCCAAAAAGAAGAACGCCAAGGTCTACGTCGAGTATGTAAACCTCCTTTCCGACGAGGATGGGCATAAGCCTTTAAGAGAGCTTGTGGATCCGGATTTTATTCGCCCCCGCCCCCCTTCCCCTTCCCCTTCTCAGACCGCTAAGGGTTTCGAGCTTTACGACGTCGTTGATGCCTTCTATAAGGATGGTTGGTGGACTGGAGTTGTAACTAGACTTCTCGATTCTTTCCGCTACACAGTCACCTTTCAGAACCCGCCGGACGAGCTTGAATTCGGCCTATCTGACTTGAGGTTCCACCGTCAATGGCTCAATGGAAAGTGGGTCCGACCCAGGAAGCAGGTAGTAGTATAACCCTTTCTTCTTACCCTCCCCCCGCAATTCCTGCGCCTTCCCACATTTCTTTCTCACTTTCAAAGAAAGTTTTATTCTTCTTTTTCGAATAATGATTTCCCCTTTATGCTTATCTTTGGAAATCAGAGCTGTTACACTATAAGCTTTTCCTAGGCGTTATTATTATTATTATTATTATTATTTTTATAAATTTAACTTCTGCCCGAACTTCAATTAGCGAGTGTTGAAATCCGAGGCGTGCGATCCTGTAGTCCACTTCTTTTGCTTTGGCTACTGTTTGCATGTATGCCTCTGTGCTTCTTTAGGTCTTTACGCGTGGTTCCTTATTACAAATTAGAGCTTTCGTTTTTTTTTTTCCTTTTGCAAGGAATGATTGGATTTCCTTTTCAAATTCTGACGGTTTTTTTTTTCCTGTCGTAACTTCTGCCGTAAAAAAAGAGTAAATTGCTTAAATATACATCTTAGATGATATGATGATTGAAGTGTTAATGGGCACACCATCAATGAAGTAGTAATTAATTTTGTACATGCTTAGTTAATCATATACTTGATTACATATCCATTTTTTGGGGAAAATATTGCACTCCCATGGAGTATTACTCCTGATTTATTCCAAATGCCTTGATTTTGTTGGAGAAAAAACAAAAAACTGACACCCCCCCCCACCCCACCCCCCACAAAATTTTTTTTTCTAGGTCAACCAGCATGCTTTTATAAATTACATCTATAGGCCAAATAAACCTTGTCTTAGGTTGTGTTTGGGAGAGTCGTCTAGAAGGCCATTTGGGTAATTGTGTTTTGAGTGAGATTGCTCCAATAGCAGGAAAGCCAGGACTTTCAACAGGAGGGGTAAGGGTGTGGTAGGAATGGTGCCATTGGAGCAGTCCAACCAGTCAAATCTACCCAAAGGGATCCTTAGTCATAAAAACATTTCTACTGTGTTGGAATTGTTCTACTAAAAGTGCCAATTTGTATATTAAGAAGTGATTAGTACTTCTTTCTGATTATTCAAATTTCAATTCTTGATTTCTTCGTTCTTCTTTTGTCAATTTCTCGAAAGAAAACAGCAGGATTGATGTTTAGTGTGGGGAAAAAGGTAGAAGTCTCATTTGACAGAGATGATTGTCAGGACGCTTGGTTCCCTTCAGATATCATTGAAGTTTCTGGTAATAGCTCTTTCTTGGTGGAGTATCGGAGGCTGAATGATGGCAATGAGAACGAGCTAACTACAGTAACAGTTGATGCCCTCCATATCCGGCCATGCCCTCCACTTCTCAAAAATAAAAATTTTAATTTATTGGACAAAGTAGATGCATATTATGATTTTGGATGGTGGAGAGGAGTGGTAAACAAAGTACTTGCTGATAATAGTTATAGTGTTTTCTTTAAACATGGGAAGAAGGAGAGGGTGCTCAATCACTCAGAATTAAGACCTCACATGGATTGGAAGGATGGAAAATGGTATACTTCTCAGGTATGCTCACTTTTTGTTTATGCTCCTGGCAATAGTTCATAATCATTTTTGTTTCTCATACTTGGTAGAAATTGAGTCTATGAGCCAGTGTCATAACGAATTAACAACTTGTGTGGGTGAATCATTGTTTTATTACCAATCACAAGTTTGTGGGAGGAAGGCATACAGGAGCGTGTTATACTTATCCTTCTCTTTTGTGCTGATGTTTGCATTAAGTAACTTTACATGACAGCAACAAGCAATTCTTGTTTGTCACTGTGTCTGCAGGTGGTTGGATTTTTGCTCTCCTTGATAACACACTTTAATCACATTGATTTTTATTTATTTTTTTTTTTGTTTCACCTAACATCTTGAAATAGATTTGGTCTATATCCAAAGCATTGTTATGAATACTTTGATGCATTGCTTTAGGAATGTAGTGGAACATGCCAATTGGGTTGACAAACTAAAAGTAATATTGGTTTTTATTTTTATTTTTAATTATAATTTTTAAATTCTGGCGCGACATCTAGTTTGCTTGCCTCTATCCTTCATAGCTAGTTTGATTAAAAAGAGCTGTTGATTTTCCAGAAGTATGTCTTTACTAGGAAGTTTTCAGATTTTGCTGTTCTTGGAAATTGTAAAGATTTTACTTGCCATACATATTCTGCTTCAGGATGCTTCAGTCCCTCCAGATTGTACCATTGAGGAAGTGGACACCTGCAATGATCCAAATGTGATCCAAAGTGTTGTTCAACCTGGAAGCCCAGTCACTGACACTACAAATGAAACATCTAGAGAGAAAATGTCGTGTTTTTTGAAGTCTGATGGTGATAGGAGTGAGCAGCCAACTATTTCCATCAAGAAGCCTTCAAATGCTAGAGTTTCACCAATGAAAAGGAAGCAACGTCTAGAACTGCCAAAGGAAGGAATTTCAACTCGATCGCCATCTCTTAGCAAATTTAAGCAAAAGACAAATGAATGTGAAACACCAACTGAGGACATTCCAAGTGGTTTTAGGAATCCAACTTCCAAGGGTACTGGACCGAATGTTTCAACTTCTGTCAATGCAGATGAGCTGCCTGATCAACCTTCTCAGGGGAAGAGAACTGTAAGTGTTATTTACTATGTGTGTGTGTGTGTGTGTGTATTGCTGCAAATGATAATTCTTATCTGTAAGAGTGCTTTAGAAAATTCTCTGCCATCAATTTCATTTTGTTATTTCTGTAGTCCATATAGTTAGGCAGACTCCTATTAAATGCACAAATATGCCTTTTACAAGTGTGAACTGCACCAGGGTTGCCTTTGTAGGCATCCTCATGCACTGCATCCTTGCGATGTTTAGTTTTAGAATTACTAAAATTGATCCACAACTACATTCTACTTGAAATTAGCTAAAGATCCTTTAGTGAATTCTTCCTACCAATGCCTCATTCTATACCACTGATTTTTAAGCTTGATTTGTCAGTTATGTCACATAGATTAGTATAGTTATGTCTTTCATAATTTATTCAGCAGAGGAAACGCCATAAAATTGATGAGCAGGAAGGCTATATGTCAAGTGCACAGATAAAGGTAGGGGGAGCCACAAAATTGCAAGTTAAAGGACAACAATCTTCAGCTCAAGGTATATGGTGCTATGTTTCCCTTAGTTTTTCTTAATTCCAAAATTTAAGTATAGTGCTGAAGCTGCTTAACAGGTAAAGAGGGTAAAGAAGTAGGAAATGCTGCTGAATGTAATGAAACTGACCTTCCTATCATCATAGGGTTGGAGTGTATTCCTCCCTCAGTGACTAAAAAACCTCGTAGATCTTATGGCAAGGAATGTTCAGATCCTACAGGTGACCAGGAGCAGAACTTGAGCAATCGAACTATAGATGCTATAAAGGTGAGCAGAATAATGCATATTGTATGTTCATATACTCAAAGTACAGAGAG